>WNWK01014411.1:0-51392 GCA_009830355.1 Cherax destructor | reverse complement strand
GTTAGTCTATTTCAGACCCCAAAATACACTTGCAACAGCACTTACGAAAATACACTTACATAAATGTTCGAGTTTGGAGATGCACGAAAACCTAGGGTCCACTGTACAACCATAAATACCATACGAAAATACACCGCAAAGTCGCTATTTTAAACCAAAAACACTTTTTTTTTTCTCATTATGCACTGCATGTTGCAGGATTTTTTACACTGCGCACAGTGACCACTCAGACCCATTCTCTCATATGTAGGCCTACCAGCTTTCTCCTGCAAGGGTTGGAAGCCGCTAGAATTTTGGCATTCTATTACTGGACTGACACTGGCTTGCAAGCTGTAATATTACGGGACCGACAGTGAAAGGGTTAAAATACAAGATATTGACATGTCGGTCATATCCACCTGGTTGGTTGTTCTTTTGCCTTGTAGTGTTCATGTAAAGTCAACTACAACATTTTACATCTTACCAATATTGCGAATACGGTTCTAGAGTGATGCTATGTCAAAAATAGAATTTTTTCGTTCTCTATTTACATATAGGCAAACTTCATAAAACTTCCAATATAGACATTTGAACAACTTCTTGCAATAAATTTTTTATTGAAATCAGAGTATTTTTAAAAAAGAAAAACCTCAAAAATATTTGCATTAGGGGCTTCCTTGTTTGCAAATATGTGTGCCTTTTTTGTACTGCCAAATATAGATAATCATGAACATCTGTGGAACATACATAAAGTAGACCGTCATTTAACAGTAGTTACGTTCCTGAAAACGTCGTGTTAGGTAAAACCGTGTTAGACAAACTGAAGAACTTACGGGAAAAATAGGGTTACGTTCCTGGGAGCCCCTAAAAAGCGAAACAACAACTTTTTAGACCAACAGATCTTACAAAAATAAATTGTAGTTCATTGTCGTGATACAATACTGCTTAAGACTACAAATGCAATAGAAATAATAGTATTTCTTACCTTAAATTGTGGGTAATGGTGTTTGTAGATGATTGTGAAGATAGTGAATATGCATGGTGTGGCTCTACTGGGCTGAGGTGGATGGTTGTTCGTTGTCGGCCGAAGTAGATGGTAGAGGTTCTGGTACTGAAGTCGATGGTTGTATTGGAGTGTGCATAAATTCTGTAATGGATCTCTGGACTCTTTTACCCTGCAGTACATTATTCAGCTGACGGTAAGGCATCATCAACTGGTCTAGATCCCGTTTCAGAGCACTGCTTCAAGATTTGTCAGGGTCCTCTTAAGTGAAAAAGGTTGCAATTTTACCAATATTATGGAACTGCTCATGTAACTGTTGCAATGTTAACTTTTTTTTTTCTTCAGGTTCTTCTTCATCTTCTTCTGTTATGTGGCTTCCTTGTATCTGTGTATTGAGTTCTGCCAACATTTCCTCTGGACTCCTGTCTTCATCATCATCATTTTCTAAGAGCTCATTCATATCTTCTAAACCATCACCTGGTAATCTCCTTGCCAACTGAACAATTTCCTGATCCTGACTCTCAAGCAAGGGAAAAACCAGTGAAATAATTAACTACAGAAGGTCATAACTTTCCCCAGCCTGCATTTAATGTTGATTGGGGCACTTCATTCTGTGTACTTCTAGCATAGCTTGGTACTGCCAGGTTGGAGTCAAGAGTCCATTGATGCAACTAGTTTTTTCATAACTTTTTTGTGTAGTTACACTTAAATGACTTAATAACTCCCCGATCTAGTGGTTATATTAAAGATGTATTTGGAGGTAAAAATATAACTTTTACATGTGGGGTCACATCCAGCAAAGCTTGTGGATGAGTATGGGAATTATCAAGAATGAAGAGAGCCTTGAATGCATGGTTCTTGCTGTGCAGGTAAAACTTGACTTCAGGAATAAAGTGATGCTTAAACCAGACAATAAATATTTCCTCTGTCATCCATACTGACTGGTTTGACCTCCAAATTACTGGTAAGGTGTTTTTATCTACACTTTTCAAAGCACGAGGATTCTTAGAGCAGTAAATAACCATGGGCTTACACTTGAAATTACCTGATGCATTACCGCAAAGGAGCAAGGTGAAGCGATTCTTTGCTGTCTTGAAGCCTGGTGCACTTTTCTCTTGCTGACTGATATAAGTTTGTGTTGGCATTTTCTTCCAAAAAACATTTGTCTCGTCAGCATTAAAGACTTGATGTGGCTCATAGCCACCCTCAAATAATTTCCTGCAATTCAGCAGGGAAATTACTTGCTGCTGTATGATCAGCTGAAGCACTTTCACCAGAAAACTTTATATTATGTAACTTATTATGCAACTTAAATTTGTGGAACCAGCCTGTGCTAAACATAGTATTTTTCAGGCCTTCCTTCTTTATCACACACTGCTTTAAACAACTGTAAGGCCTTTTCCCTAATTAGGTTGAAATTAAGTGGTGCACCTTTCTTTGTCTTTTGTTTGATCCACTCAAGCAACAAGTTTTCTGTTTTATATACTTGTTGTGATCTACGTGTCATTCTTTTCATGAGATGACATCTCGGGTTATTCATTACACAAGCTCGTATATTTGCCTCGTTCTTTTTAATTGTATGAACTGATGATTCATTAAGGCCATTTGCCCTCAATATATCCAACACACGTGAGCCACTCTTAAGCTTATCTAATATCTTGATTTTCTTCGTAATTCCTAGACTTAAACACTTAAACCTTTTCTTGCCACTTTCAGCAACACTTGTATGCCTACTGGGTGCCACGATTGCTTGGCAGATTTAACCCTTAAACGGTCCAAACGTATATATACGTTAGTACTGCTACTGCCCCAAACGTATATTTACGTTTTATTTTTCCTGCCTCCAAATTTGGCATGATTGGCCTGAGATGCCTGGTCAGCAATCGGTGTGCACCATATTAAAAAAATCTGGGACCACTTAGTACCTTGTGGTAGCACCAGTTAAATTAAGGGCCAGCTAGAGCAAACAGCACAGCTGGAAAGCAGATTTCAGTAATATATTACAGGTCAGCCATCACTAATCCGGCAGTCAGTAATCCGGTTCCATCTGTAATCCGGCACTAATTTTGGCTAGCATAATTTCAAATTTTTGGGTCGCCACACCAACTGGCCGCTACTGTTTGGTGGCACTACTTGCTGCATAAGTTATTCAAATTTCTTTTTCTCTATTTATTGTTATAACCTGCTCACTTTTAGCCCTAGCCATGGTTCCAATGAATAAAAGAAATACTTCTTGTTGTATAAAGCACATACACTGTACATTGTCCATAAAAGATAAGGTGGCTTTGAAGCCACTGTCGGTCGCCATGAGCTCAGCACACTCAGATAAACTCTGACTGGTAAATTTGGGCCTACATATGAGAGAAAAGATTTTTGTGGTAAGTGTGCACTATACAAAAAAAAAAAATTCCTGCAACACCGTACATAATGAGAAAAAATTGTGACATTGTTTTTGGTGTAAAATAGCGACTTTGTGGTGTATTTTCATATGGTTTTCATGGTGGTATTCTTTTTTTTTTTTTGTCTCTTTTGATAGAATGGAAGATATATTACAGAAATAGATATGATTTTGATTGGTTTCACGAAGGAAAGTACCTTGAAATTTAGCTCAAAGTAGCGGAAATGTTTGATTTTTGCTAATGTTCAAGAGTAAACAAATGATGTCACCGTCCAATATGGGTCCAACTGGCTGGTCTGATACATGCTCACGAATGGGTTGACATTATTTATACAATTATTACAATAATGCAATAGTCTGCATAACAGTATATCTTCTGTTTTTTGCGTGAATAAAAATTCAAAATGGAAAGCAAGCGTAATATATGAGGGGCCTGGAGATGTGACAAATGAACAAAGAAAATGTTATTTTAGTGTCAGGAATATCTCATTGTTTATTCTGGCCCCTATTTTGAAATTGGCATCTCTTGAAATTTGTGTGAAATTGACTAAATTACAAATTTCTGACCACTTTATTGGGTAGTTGAAATAGGTAAATGGGTGGTTTCTTATACTCAATCAACAGAATAGAAGGAATACAGGTCAGCATCACTAATCCGGCATCATTGGGACCTGTAGTTTGCCAGATTACAGACTGGTTAGGTTGGAATACATTAAATTAACCTATCAATAGAGACTCTTTTTGCTACATTTTCCTCATTTTCATCACTGCTTTCTCCTCCACTGGCTTGCTGCTCTGGATTTACATCCATCTGCACAATTTCTGAGTCAGTATAATGATGAAATTTGAGTCAGTATAATGTTGAAATTTGAGTCTGTATAATGATGAAATTTGAGTCAGTATAATGATGAAATTTGAAATTATGCTATCCGAAATTAGTGCCGGATTACTGATGGAACCAGATAACCGATTGCCGGATTAGTGATGGCCGACCTGTACTAGCGAAATAGCTATGAGTTTGGTAGACTGAAACAATGGAATGAGCCAAAAATAGGGTGTAAATTGGGTGAAATCGTTAATACTTAAATATCGCCGTTGGGTCAAGTGTTATTCTAACCTAACCACTCTTATCCAGCAAAATCACTAATCCAGCACCCTACAGGTCCCGATGATGCCTGATTAGTGATGGTCAACCTGTACTAACTTGTAGCCTTGTTGGGCAGGGCACAAACCCTAGTGACTTTCTAGGTGATTGTTGTATTAATACCAGAAAAAATCCCAGCATAAAAATACATAGAATACAGCAGACTCACAAGAAGTGAAGGGGACTGGGTGGGGTAAGAGGTTGTATGCCTGATAATTGGGGAGTATTGGAAAAATACACTTTACAAACCAAATAATTTGTGAGAAAAAATTTGTTACATTTCAGACATCGGAATAGTTACCCCCACCTTCCCTCAACAACTCTGTCCCTCCCTCTCCCTTCCCCCTTGCATCCTGGTTTCTCAATAATATAGCATTGTATTTTGCTTGTGGAAGCTGGTCTTTGATCCAGATATATCCCTTCCAGGAGACAGACTAACTTGCAGCTGGTGAAAGGCTCCTAATACAAGGAAATGGAGCTATGCTCTTCCTCAGTTTACTCCTGATTGTCTCCTGTTACCTCAGGCACTGTAAGACCAATATGGTTTTAGTGCTTCCCTATGAATATGATAGTGTACAGTGGACCCCCGAGTAACGAGCATAATTCATTCCAGAAGCCTGCTCAAGTGCCATTACCGAATGAATTTTCTCCCTTAAGGAATAATGTCAAGTAGGTTAGTCTATTTCAGACCCCCAAAAATACACTTACAAAAGCACTTACAATATTATACTTACATAATTGTACGATTTTCGGGGTGCTCGTTACTCGGGGTCCACTGTATCTTCATTTAGGAACATGGCACAACTGGGTTAATTGATGCAGATTATGAGGTAGGAATAATGTTTGTACACATATCTAAGGCTTCATCTGAATAATTAGTATCAAGCACAAATGGTGGTGCTGCATTAGGTATTAGGTATTACAGGTACAGATATTTTAAATAATAGCAGATTTCTTAAATGATGAGGATAGTGTTGGTTGCTTCATATGATAAGTGCCATGTCTGTCATGCTCATAGAGTTGCTGTTTTGTAAACATACTGTATGATATGAATTCCTGAAATATTATTGTTTTATACAAAAAAGAAATATGTACACTTCCAGTTTTCTATGAGTGATTTTGCTCAGCTGGTTCATTGTCACTATAGTAGTTTTCTTTACTACTCAGTTTTCTTGACTGCATCAATAATATGTCTATCTCATCTGAGAGAGAGAGAGACAGAGACAGAGACAGAGACAGTCAGTCATTACTCTAGCAGCTAGGGTTCCCGAGTAGTCTTGCAGATGATTTGCTGTACTATGAGTTTACCTGTAGTCTATTGTGGTCTCCCTGTTCACATGGCTCGGTCAGGATGGGGTCGTCATTGAATGAGGTGGTCATTTTAAATCTCAAATTTCATGCTGAAGTCATACTCTTGTGAAAACATTTGATGAATTTTTTTTTTCAAATATGTACTTAAAAAATTTAGACCCATTGGCAGATATGTTGTATTGTAGTGCACGTTTCACGTATGCTTAGAAAAAGTTTGATAGCGAGTAATGACATATTAATCTATAATTATTCAAAACTAAGACGTTTTATTGCATGTCTGGTAAATAAGAAGGTGTTTGTAAATTATGTTTTAAGGGTCTTCTCATGCATGTGTGCATTAATATCTTTGTATGTGTACTTGGATTGGTGTACACACACACACACACACACTATACATACACATACACATATGGCTAAAGCTCTCGCTTCACGCACGGAGGGCCCGGGTTCAATTCCCTGCGGGGCGGAAACATTTCGAAGTGTTTCCTTACACACACACACACATACAACAGGCCTAGTGTCTAATCAACATGTGCCTAGGACAAAATGGTAACTAACACACACATACACACACACACTCACACCCACACACACATACACACACACACACACACACACACACACACACACACACACACACACACACACACACTCACTCACTCCCTCACTATTCCATACTGGTCTTTTCTTGTCTTATAATCTTAAACTTAGCTTGTTTATTTGGCTATCGACTGTTTAGAAAATTTGGTTTAGCAGTTGAAATTTACATAGTGTGCGAGTATGCCTTATATTTATACATAAATATAGTTTTAAGGCTGTAGATTTGAACTTGAATGATGACAATAATTAAGATAGGCATTCCCTGCAGGTGGAACAAAACAGTGATGGTTCGAAGAATAGCGGGAGAGGAGCTGTCAGCAAGGTGCACCAGTGTCCCTACTGCAAATATTCCACTGACAGAAAAGACCACGTGACAAAGCACATACGTACTCATACTGGAGAGAAACCCTATACCTGCCACTATTGTACTTACAGTGCCACAACAAAGGACAAACTAATATCACATTTTCGTACACACACAGGCGAAAAGCCATTTTCTTGCCCACACTGTAATTACAGCGCTACTAAAAAAGACAAGCTGAGGCAACATATTCGCACACATACTGGAGAGAAACCTTTCAATTGCTCACTTTGCCCTTTTCGCTGTTCAACAAAAAATACGCTAAACAATCATCTCCGTATTCATGCTGCAGAGAACCGGTAGGCCAAGATGTAGTAATTTTTAGCATTTTGACTCTGCAGATGAAAAGCAAATTAGCACTTCATTGTAATGATTTTCAAAGTATAAATTGGGTTTTTTATTCATTTTTGCTGACTCACCAACACTTTTTTATTGTTTAGCATGTCAAAATCTGAACACAAATTCTTATAATTTACAGTAAGATTGGAGGAAACAGGTATATCTTAGTTGGACTATATCTAAAGTGATATAAATTATTATTTTTTAGTGTCAAGAATATGAAAGCACTTAACTAATGAGTGTGTATGGTGACCCTTAGATTGTGTGCCAAGTGATTGTTTAGTGTAATGTGGGTGTTGATAAACATTGTAGGTATTGATTTATCCAGAAAAATTGTTTATCACTAAATAAAAAACTATGATTATGTCTGGTCTTTCATGCATGTATAATTACAGTAACATATGCATGATAACTATGTTAAACAGCTCTAAGTTAAGGTAATGTTCATTTGTAAGGTAGTAATTTAGAATTTGACTTATGACAGTAATTAAGATAGGCATTCCCGACAGGTGGGACTGAACAAAGATGGCTCGAGGAATAGCAGGAGAGGGGCCACCAACAAGTTGCATCAGTGCCCTTACTGCAAATATTCCACAGATAGGAAAGATCACATGACAAAACATATTCGAACCCATACAGGAGAGAAACCATATAATTGTCCTTATTGTCCTCATAGTGCTACCACCAAAGACAAATTGATACAACATGTGCGTGTACATACTGGAGAAAAACCATTTACTTGTCCTTATTGTGCATATTGTGCCACTAAAAAAGACAAATTAATACAGCATATACGTACACATACAGGAGAGAAGCCTTTTCCATGTCCACATTGCCCTTTCCGATCATCAACAAAAAATACATTGAACAATCATATTCGAATTCATACTGGAGAGAAACCTTATTCATGTCCAAGTTGCCCCTACCGTGCTTCTCAAAGATCTGCCCTTCAGAGTCATCTTCAAAAACATCATAAATAATTTATTAAAATATAGTTAAATTTACTAGTCATTCTATTTTCTGTCATCATTGCATGTTCTCATCAGATGATTTTTTGCATTGTATATACACATTTTATTTAAGTATTAAAAGTGCATAAAATTAACGTAAATTAGGTAATTTTATGAAATTGTATTATTTGCTTTTCATTAAGAAACATGCATTCATTTTGAATTGGATTTTATTACTTTTAACTCGATGAAAGTATGTAATGTTGATATATAATTATATAAGTTTAAATTTTTGAAAATAGTTTTACCATTTTCCAGTCATACTTATACAATCTTAAAATATATTAATGTTAATCAGTATGGTGGAATTACACTTTCAAGTTCTCCTGAATTTGTAATAGATTACAACCTGTAGTTAACATTATTAAATATTGAAGTGATGTGCTGAAATTTATCATGCAACAGATCAGTATTTTTAATTTGCTTCTTCAAAGAAGACAATAGTGATGAGCATTTAAAATTTGCAACATAGAGAGATTATACATTGGCAGTTGAGAGTGTTTGTGTTTGCATGATGTATTAAATAAGTTTTAATTCATTCATGACACTTAACCTTGTAACAATTGTTGATTATTAATTAGATA
Source organism: Cherax destructor (assembly GCA_009830355.1). NCBI lineage: Eukaryota > Metazoa > Arthropoda > Malacostraca > Decapoda > Parastacidae > Cherax > Cherax destructor. The sequence continues at coordinate 42,663 of WNWK01014411.1, read as the reverse complement.
TGCCTAGTTTTAGTTATGTTTCATTGATATTATAAATTGTGACTCAGTGGTCAAGATTACCTAATATTTCTCCTGAGGTTTGGTATTTTGTTCTAGGAAATGCTGACTTTTATTTCATGAATGCAACACATTCTGTAAAGTATTTATATGCTATGAAATGGATATTTGTATTTATTTTCTTTAGGTAGGAAACTTAATCCATTAGTATGTAAGTAGATTAAAGTTGAAAATGATCTCACTGGCACAGACGTACAGGTCTGGATCTTCAATATAGTACAATAATTGTCTGCTCCTTGTATAATTTACTCTAGATATTCTATGTAGTGTTAAGAGGCTGATGAAAGGATAAGTAACAAGAATATTGTTTAAGGTACACAATTTTGTAAAGGAATTTTAGGATATTTTAATATGTGGATCATATATTTTTTAACACTTGTATGATAGATACCAGAATTTGTAAAAAAAAAAATCAAACAGTTGAAGTAAATTTCATGAGATTTTAGACTTGTCAATGAGTCAGTACAAGGCATCATTTGTATTAAAAAATTATATGGCTTATTTTGTTATCTAGCTGCATGGTTTAAAAAAGTTGACCAGATTTTAATTACTCTTGATAACTGAAGTGCACTTTGTAAGTGAATTAAACCTACAACACGCTTATAAATATTGATGTTAGTTTGAGCGCTAGTAAGAGCACTTGATTAATTTGAAAGATTCATTCATAAACAAAAACTTTAGTAATATAAATTTTTATAAAAAATAACTGTTTTTGCTCCTTCAAAACTACCAGGTTTTCAAACCAAAATTACTTTTGTATTAAGCAAACAATGTTAAAGTATAATGGTTACAGTAATTTTCTCATTACTTTGACATAGTGTATTAGGCACATGTTCAATAAGCTTAATACTTTTTTATATCTGCTTTTCTTTGTCAAAATGTTGACAGTAAATTCATGCCATGCCTTGTGCTTTGCTTGTAAATAAGCTCTAAACTGTACCTCTGTGCACTGTTCAAACAGAATCATTTTTGTCAAGTACAATGCATTTTTCTTGTACACTTTTTTTGCAAGTTTTCTATATACAGTAGAACCCTGTATCCACTGATTTGGTATCTGCAGTTTCAGTTATCAACGGTTTACTGTGTCCCAACAATAACCCTTAATTTTGCATAATGATGACCCCAGAGCACAAAAGTAGAGAAGCTGGCAGTTCTTCAAAGCCTAAGAGAAGCCGTTAAGTGCTTCCCATCAGTGAAACACTGATAATTCTCCACTTATTATGCATAATTTATCAATTAAACTTCATTATAGGTATGTATAGGACTTATATATAGGGTTTGCTATTATCCATAGTTTTGGTATCCACGGCAGGTAATTGGAACGTATCCCCCGCGGATACGGGGTCCTACTGTATATATACAAAAAAAAAAAAAAGGCTCATGATAAATGAATTCAGTAATATAATTGAGGCTTGAGCCCTCTGCCATGAGTAAAGCATGAAGCTCAGAGCCTCTTCCCCCTTTTTTTTCTTTCTCATTGCTTGTGTGTCCCACAAGCCTAGTTAGAGTAAGCTCACTGTGGACAAAATAGTCAGATTTGTACTTTTATATCTAATGGCTTTCTTAACATACATTTTACAGTTAGAACATTTTACTAGCAGTGAGATGACACCTTTATAATATTTTTGGAGGTGGGGAGGGGTGAAAGAGTGCAATGCCTTAATAAAACAATGACAAAGTTTGTTTCTAAAACTAGTACAGTGGACCCTCGATATTCGAACACTCCAAAACTCACCCTTTTATGTAAGTTTATTATTGTAAGTGCTTTTATAAGTGTATTTTTGGGGGTCTAAAATGGACTAATCTAATTTACATCATTCCTTATGGGAATAAATTCATTTGGTAACAGCACTTGAAGAGCATTCTGGAATGAGGGTGAGTTTTGGAGTGTTCGAATAGCGAGGGTCCACTGTAAATGTAAATTCAGCTCACCATGAAATGTGTCATTTTTGAAGTCTTATAATGAAGGAAGAGAATACCTTGATGCTCCTTTACTAAAGTCAGTGGGGAGTAAATTTATATTGTAGTTCAAATAGATTTATTCTTGGTGTATACATTTTAGTTGAATATTTATCATTTATTTATATATGTTTTGTTCATTTTGATACTAGAGAGGGTCTCAATTAATGTTAATATTATAACATTTTATAGATTTCAGATGTTACAAATATCAGAGCCTCTCCCCCTCTCATTTTGTCGTGTGTTTCTCCCATCCCTCTTTATCCCTGTAACTGTCCCTTTTTTCTATTCTATTCATTAGTCATTCTAATTCCTCCTAACCATCTTGAACTAACGTAGAGTGACTAAAAGAAACATATTCATCATCATTTATTCAATATCTTCTTTGTTAGGAATGTGTGGATGTCACAATTCAGTGACTAACTGAACAGCAATGTCCTTGCCAATTCTTCAGAGTGTAGATATTGTGCTTCCCACCTCCATAACTGGAGTGTAGTTAAACAGTTTTCTAGAATCCCTTGGGGAATGTTACCTTTGCTTACACTCAAATAACACATCAAGCCTCAAAATTTATTGATCTCCACTTTGATATAACATTCTTATACAGGCATGCTAGATGCTCAAGCCTCTACCACTCAAGTCCTCCACCCCTTCCCTCCAATTCTTCATGGGATGACCCATGTCAGCCCTTCCGTCCACCCTGTATATATACCCATTTGAATTACCCATTTTTCTCCATTTTTTGTAGATGGCCAAATCATCATGATCAATTCTTCCCTGCCCTCTGAATTATATCTTGCATTGGATGAGAACATTTTATATATGTATATATAAAATGAAACCTCTGTATAATGGACTAATAGGGAAAGGGGCGTGCATTTAATCGAAAATTCATTGTGTCAAAATGCCAAATGCAGCAGACATTTTCTGTTGTATAGAGAGCCTGCCAGCCATGCATACCACTGTTAACAGACAAAATTTTGATGCAGTGGACTTGGTCTACTGTATGGGGAGCCTACCAGACACACTACTCCTGAAAAAATCTTGATGCAGTGGACTTGGTCAGTTATATGGTAAACCTAATGGACACACAAACTACTACTACTGGAAAAAAATCTTGATGCAGCATACATTGTCCATTGTATGGGGAGCCTATGAGAGACACACTAAATCTTGATACAGTGGATTTAGTTTGTTGCATCAAACAGTTGCAGTGCCAAATATTTTGTGTATTATATCCATTTATATAGTGTGTGTGTACTCACCTAGTTGTGGTTGCAGGGGTCGATTCACAGCTCCTGGCCCCATGTGTGTGTTTAACACACCGGCCATCTCCTATTGAGGTAGGGTGACACAAAAAAGAAGAAACACTCAATCACTATCTTGCCAAAGGTACTCTGCCATTGCAGCTCAGATACCCCCTCCAAATTACATCCCCCACCCTTCCTTTAGAGGGCACGCACTGTACTTCCCACCTCCTGGAGTCCAGTCTGGCTAAGTGGTTTCCCCTGAACCCCTATCTATATCTCTTATCTATCCACACAGACACACAGACACACACACACACACACACAGACACACACAGACACACACAGACACACACAGACACACACAGACACACACAGACACACACACACACACAGACACAGACACACACACACGCAATCAGTGAAGAGGCGGGGCCAGGAGCTATGACTCGACCCCTGCAACCACAAATAGGTGAGTACAAATAGGTGAGTACACACACACACACACACACACACACACACACACACACACACACACACACACACACACACACACACACACACACACACACACACACACACACACACACACACACACACACACTACAGCCCCGGTGGCCTAGTGGGTAAAGCTCTTGCTTGACGCACGGAGGGGCCGGGTTCAATTCCCGGTGGGGCAGAAACATTTCGAAGTGTTTCCTTACATACACATACACACACATATATACAACAGGCCTAGTGTCTAATTGACATGTGCCTAGGACAAAATGGTAACTAACTAACACTCACACTCACACACTCACACTCACACTCTCTCTCTCTCTCTCTCTCTCTCTCTCTCTCTCTCTGTTTACTGTGATCTTATTGCTTATACATACATACGTATGGTTTATGGCAGTTTTTACATTTAGAAAGAATGGGAAGATAGGGTAGGGGTCACCCTAGCAAAAGTTGGAGGAGGTTTTGTATGTGAGGGGCTTGGACATTACGCAGGTGTGCGTGAACGTGTTAGGAGTGAGTGGAGTCAAGTGTAACTTGATGTTCTGTTAGAGTGTGAGCAGGGTAACATTTATAAAGGGATTCAAGGAAACTGGTTAGCTGAACTTGGAGTCCTGGAGGTGGGAAGTATAGTGCCTGCACTCTGGCAAGACAGTGATAGAGTAATTGATGGTGAAAGTGTCTCTTTTTCTTTTTCGATTCACCCTACATTAGTGGGAGATGGCTGTGTTAAAATAAATAAGTTTTATTTATATATATATTATATATACAGTGGACCCCCGAGTTTCGGCCATAATTCATTCCAGAAGGCTGTTCAAGTGGCATTACCAAATGAATTTGTTCCCATAAGGAATAATGTAAAGTAGGTTAGTCCATTTCAGACCCCCAAAAATACACTTACAAAAGCACTTACAATATTACACTTACATAATTGTTCAAGTTTTGAGGTGGTCGAAACTCGGGGGTCCACTGTATATATAAATTTATGTTTGTTTCCTAATTTAGTATCTGCATTATCACTATGATCTCCATAAATTAAGGCCTAGTTCTCAGTATATTATTAGTCTTACCTATGTAGATAGATCTTGTGTCAGTAGTATTAGTTGCTTCACTTGTATACTAGCCAAACTTAAATGCCAAATTTGATCTTGTGTGTTTAAACACTACTGTTAGATCCCAACTACATGTGACTTTTTAATAGTCAGTGGCCAAAATGCTTTTTAAGTTTATGTGTAGCCTTGTCACATTTGGTGCTGAAAGCAACATGAGTAATAGATAGAAATATTGTGTGTTAATAGTAAGGGTTAAAATTCCTTCCAAAGTAGTGGCAGCTTTCATTAGCAGTTTTAAGGATAATGGTCCATTTTTGTATATTTTTAAGAATATGTAGGTAGAATCTCTAAGTTAATACTAAAATAACTTTATGCAATTACATTAAATGAAATGTTTTGTTTGTATGACTGTTTGACAAATTTTGCAGATATTCAGTAATTTGTAACTTGATGTTTAATAATTAATATGACCAAGGGGAAAATAAAGTACATTACTAAGACCTGGTTCATTAGAACTGAGAGAAGAGGGAATGAATTATTTCTTAGCTCTTGGAGAATAATCATGATGGTTGTGATATTCTGTCATTGTACTGTAAAAGCATTTTTAAACATCATACAGTGGACCCCCGGTTTTCGTTTTTTTCGTTCCAGAATGCTGTTCAAGTGCCATTACCAAACAAATTTATTCCCATAAGGAATAATGTAAAGTAGACTAGTCCTTTTAGACCCCCAAAAATACACTTACAAAAGCATTTAAAAAAATACACTTACATAAAAGGGCGAGTTTGGAGCAGGACGAACACCAGGGGTCCACTGTATTTTATATACAGTGGACCCCCGGTTTTCGTAATTTATTCGTTCCAGAATGCTGTTCAAGTGCCATTAACAAACAAATTTATTCCCATAAGGAATAATGTAAATTAGACTAGTCCTTTTAGACCCCCAAAAATACACTTACAAAAGCACTTACAAAAATACACTTACATAATTGTTCGAGTTTGGAGCATAACGAACACTGGGGGCCACTGTATTATTGTTGATGTGCTTTTCACTGGATCTGAAAAACAGCTGTAAAATATGTTCCATTAGTATAACTTCTGATCACGAATTCTTTCCATATATGTGCATAGTAAAATGCCTTACGAATGTACTCACAGAATTTTTCCAAATATTTGTCCATATTAATAAGGAATTATGTAAATGAAGTAGCATTTCTTTAATATAATGAAAATTAATTTTTTTAAGTGAAATAAGGATACATTTAGTAGGTGCATTATATCTGTTGTGTATTTTTTTTTTTGTGGCATGAACTCTATTAAAGTCCAGTTAAACATCGGAGGTACTTTTGTATCAAGATAAAGTGTATAATATGTCACACTTTTGTATGATACCAATTTAATTACAGTACTTTCAAAATGCCAACACTTTGCTCTAGTCATGGCAGTATGTACACAAATTTAGATTTATAATCTTAAGATTCGTTTTTAACTTACACTTTTCTGTGCTCTATAAATTGGTAGTTCTGACTCTTAAGTGATTTCAGTAATTAAGTTAGGCATTCCCGACAGGTGGGAGTGTTCAGTGGTGGTTCGAGGCATAGCAGGAGAGGAGCGGTCGGCAAGACGCACCAGTGCCCCTACTGTAAATATTCCGCTGTCAGGAAAGATCACATTACAAAGCACATTCGTACGCATACAGGAGAAAAACCATTTAGCTGTCCCTTTTGCTCTTATGGTGCTGCTTCAAAAGACAACTTAAAACTGCATATTAGAACCCACACTGGAGAAAAACCTTTTACTTGTCCGTATTGCCCCTTTCGTGCTTCTCGAAAAGATAGTTTACAAATTCATATTCGCATTCATACTGGAGAAAAACCCTATATTTGTACTAAATGCCCATACCGTTCCTCTCAGAAGAATTCTTTAGTGTGTCATATGTTGAAACATGGAACATAGAGTGGCATGTTTTAAATATAATATAAATCATTCGGTCAAATAATCTTAATCTGAGCATAGTTTGTGTCATTTTGAAGGACAATAGTTATTTACCTACTTAATTATGGATAAACTCCAAGTCCACTTCCATCTTGGATAGGTAACAAGTTCTGGAACATTTAATTTATTCTTAAAAGCAACCTTTTCTGGATTCCAGAACACACTTTTGTTCCACTTAATAATATGCTGTTAATGCTTGAGAAAAATAGTAACAAGCGATTGAAGGACTCGTACCTGAATCTGAGCATTTTCTTAAAAATAAAAATAAATCTAGCTAACTCTGAATATGGGATAACTAACCAACTATTTTTCTTCCAACTAAACAACTGAAGTCCACCACAGGTTGCTGATACGTAATAATTTCTAGGTATTATCAGTGTTGTTTGAAAGACTGTGGTTAGGATTAATTAGTGTTATGAACATTTTCACTCTTAGGATTTTAATACAGCATCAGAGATGTCAACAGTGTGAGAGGTAAACAAGTGAGAGATAATATGAATGTAGTATATTGTCATTTATCTTGTTTGAACAGTCATGCTCACGGAGCTCTGATTTAATGACATTTAAGGAAAAGTCAATCTGATTTTTTTTTTTCAGAGAAAATTTTGATTAGATTTTCTTATTTAAAATTTGAAATTTAGCCTATTATTCAATTCAGAGATTTAAAAAAAATCAAATTAATTTTTTATATTCAAAGCATTCTGAATAGTATTACAAATTTTATTTAAAAATCTGAATAAACAAGATCCCCCCTCCTTTTTTTTTTAAAGTTGGAATTTAATCTTGTTCTGGAAAATATTGAATAAGACAGAATATTCAGAATGTTCTGAAATTTAAATTTAATTTTCTGAATTTTGGGAAGATTCCAATTTTTAGAATCCTAAATAAGTGAGAGATTACTTACTTGCATAACATACAATGAAATAAAAAGTCACTTACGTATAGTTATTATACAACTTAATAAAATAAATCAGTTGAATTTTAACATGATGCATTTTACTTTAATTTTAAATACAAAGAGGTGTGTTGTTATTATTTTATATGTAAGTAAGTGTGGAGGAAGTGCATGAGGCAGTGGGTAGAATGAAAGGGGTTCAAGAAGGCAGACACAGATGTAGTTTTGGAGTGGCTGATGTATCTGTTCAACATATGCATGGGAAAATGTATGAGAGTATAGTTGTACCAACACTCTCATGGGTGTGAAGCATGGGTTGTGAATGTTGCAACAAGGAGAAGGCTGGAGGCAGTGGAGATGTCATGTCTTAGGGCAATGTGCGTTGTGAATGTTATGCAGAGAATTCATAGCTTGGAGATTAGAAGGATGTGTGGGGTTTCTAAAAGTATTATCCAGAGGCTAAAGAGGAGTTGTTGAGGTGCTTTGGACATGTAGAGAGAATGAAATGAAATAGAATGACTTGGAGGGCATATAAATCTGTAGGAAAAGGAAGGCAGGGTAGGGGTTGTCTTAGGGAAGGTTGGAGGGAGGGGATAAAGGAGATTTTGTGTGCAAGGGACTTGGACTTCCAGCAGGCATGCATGAGCATGTTAAATAGGAGCAAGTGGAGGCAAATGGTTTTTATGACTTGACATGCTGTTTGAGTGTGAGCAAAGTAACATTTATGAAGGGATTCAGGGAAACTGGTTAGCCAGACTTGTTCCTGGAGGTGGCAAGTACAGTGCCTTTGCTCTGAAGGAGGGGTGGAGATATGTTGCAGTTTTTGAACTGTAGTGTAGGCATGCTTCTGGCAATACAGTGGTGGAGTGAGTGATTATGAAAGTGTTTCTTCTTTTTCGGGTCACCCTGCCTTGGTGGGAAACAAATGATGTGTTAAAAAAAAATGCATGGAAGAATGGAAAGTACCTATGGCTTGACAGAGAGCATGCATAGTTCCTTTGTATAAGTTACAGTGAAATAAGCATTTGGTAGAATTATTAGTGAAAAAACTAGGGTTGAGACAGAGAATCAGATTGCAGCAAAACAAGGAGGACTTAGGAAGAGTAGGGAGTGTCTTGAGTATTTACATTGAAACATGTAACTAAACAATACTAATGAAATGTAAGAAACTGTTTATGATGTTTATGACTTTAGAAAAGAAGTATGAGAGGATGGATAGGGTAACAATGTGACAGATGTTGCAATTGTATGGAATAGGTGTAGGGTAGTTAAAGCAGTTAAAAGCCTTAATGTGGACAGCAAGACTCAGGTTAGGAGTTCGGAGCAAGTAATTTTTTTTTAGAAATCTGAAACTGGACCATGTCAGCAGATGGGTCTATGAAAAACAACGTGAACCATAAAATAGATAAGGGGAGCAAGGTAAGTGCTGTGTTCAGGTATCTGTGGAAATAAATAAATTTATTGAGAAAAACAGGGGGGAATATACCAGAGTATAGTGGTACCAACACTTTTATGGGTGTTAGGCAGGAGCTTTAAAAGTTGCAGAAAGAAGGAGGCTAGAGGCAGTGGAGATGTCTCAATTGAGAAAAAATTGTAGTGTAAATATTAGGGATAGAATTTGGAGCATAAAAATTAGGAGACCGAATGTAGTTACCTAAGGTACAATTCAAGAAAGCTGAGAAAGGGTTGTTGAGGTAGTGTGTGCATGTAGAGAGGATACAACAGAATAGGATGTAGGATAACCAAGAGGGTGTATAAATAAAGCTTGGAAGGAAGGAGGGTTAAGGGCTGTTCCTTGAAGGGTAGGAGGGAGAGGATAAAGGTTTTGAGTGCTAGGGGCTTTAGCATCCAAAAGGTTTGTGTGACTATTACATTTGTGTGAATGTAGATAAAGTGATTTTTATGGCATTACATGCAAAGTATCATTTATGAAGAGATTCAGGGAAGCTGGTTAGCCAGCCATCAGTCCTAGAGGCGAGAAGCATAGTACTGCATTCTGAAGGAGGAGCGAACCCCTGTGGTTTAGCGCTTCTATTTGATTATAATAATAATAATAATAATGAAGGAGGAGCGAGGATGTGGCATTTTGGAGGATCATTTTAATTGTGATGTCTGCACACTTCTGACAGTGATGGTGATTATTTTTTTAGTCACCTTACTTCAGATCAGAGGAAGAAAGCAGGTGTGTTAATAAGAAAATTATACTATTGTGATAATAAAATATTGTAGAAGAAGTAGCATAGGAAATATTATTGTGCAGAGTTAATTTTGAGTTATTTACGCTACATAATTTCCAAAATATTGTACAGTGGACCCTCGGTTTACGTTGAAAATTCTTTCCAGAATGCTGTTTGAGTGCCGTTACCGAACGAATTTATTCCCATAAGGACAAATGTAAATTAGATTAGTCATTTCAGATCCCCAAAAATACACTTAAAAAAGCACTTACGAAAATACACTTACATAATTGTTCGAGTTTGGAGGTGAACGAAAACCGAGGGTCCACTGAATATATTTTATGAAAAATAATAAGAGCTTTACCAAGTGAAGATATAAAGGCTGTCAGAAGTCTATTATTCATTGAAGGAAGCAGAAATTAATCTTGGTGCAGAAGTTGTAAGCAAGACAGGGAACATCTGAAGGGTAGCTATAGGGCTGAAACACTGAAAATGTTGAGGTAACTGGAAATCAACTACTTGATGAGCAGCCTTGAAGAAATTGATAGATGAAGAGGTGGTTGAATTGGTTACATTCATAGAGTTGGAGCATTTGTAATCAGTAGTTAGTTATACCAAGCTCAGAGTTAGCTTTGTTTGAATTATAAAAATGCTTTTGCTCAGAGTGAAAAACTACTTTGAAAAAGAATACATTTAAATTCAAGCTTAAAATGGCCTATTTAGGCTATAGTTTGCCTTCCTCACATCTGGTGTAAAAAAAGAAAATAAGTGGATATTTGACACACTACAGCATAAATCACTGTAGACATACTTTGTATAACATCACAGGTTTGGTGTTTCCTTATTAATATACAGTATTAATAATAAGACACTGGAGTCTGGAAAGTGGAGTGATCAGGTGATTAAGTAGGAATATCCATTGTTTTAGTTTAAATTTTATTGACTTATGCTTAATGTAAACAAATTTTCAACTATTAAGATAAGGCTCTAATTCCATTTACAAATAAGTAGTTTGCTTGTACAAGCTATTGCTTTGAATAAGTCCTCCATGTAAGGTAGTTTTATTCCATACATTTTAATAGTAACATGCTGTTGTATTTTAATATCAATACAGTAGTCTTTAGTCATTATTTTTATGATTATTGTAATAGCATATTTTTGTATGGTATTAAAGTAAGAAGAATAGCTTGTGTATGTAGATTAAATATATTAATAATGATTGAGGTTTGTTTTTGTCAAGCCTGTCAAGGTAGATGTTACCAAGTAATTATTGAAAAAATACTTGTAGTCTGAGATCTTGTAAGTTTTCTTAATATAAATAATTAGAGGAAAGGTCATCAGGCCTTGAAAGGAAAGAGTATACTTGGAGGGTGTTATGGGGGTCAATGCCCCTGTGGCCCACTCCATGAGGTCAAGAGGAGAAAATAAATTGTAAATTTAAACTTGAAGGTATAGAATACAGTTAAGCTTTGTTAGTTTCGTTGCACTGGAGCGGCAGGGTTGCATGCTTTTTAAATCCCAGACAACCTTGAGAACCTGTGGGAAAACTTAAAAGGCAAAACGTTACAAATAAAATAAAAAATATGATACTTGTTCTTCCCTGTTGTCTGTATTGTTTTGCAGATTTTATGTAGAGCATTTAAATAATGTGTTAGGTAAGGTTGAGAAGCATATATTGGTGTTGAATATTGAAATTCGTTAAAAAATTGAGAGAATTTACCATTACTATTTGGTATGAAGTATACTCATGTTAACATTTATTTTTCATTCTCTAACAGTTGTGCCAAACCAAGCACCATCATGTGAAATACAAGCAATAACTACTAGACAAAAGGTGCCATTTACATTCTATGTCAACAAATATGGCTAAATGGTATAGTTGCTGCTAACTGCTTGTCTTTGAGGATAAGGTGCTGTGAAAGTTCTCTCTGATCCACACCTCTGGTGGCATCAAATTTGTAATAAAACTGACAACAGATTTAAGACAAAATTTACGAACCAGAAGAAAATTTTATGGAAATAAATTTTTATACTACCTAAAATGTTAAAAACACTTCTCAGTTTTACTCCTGGGAACAAAGCTAATCTTTTGAACCACCAAACTAAGAGGGCCTTGAGTATGTTCAACTGTGTCTACACAGTGGTACTAACGTAGATCTACGTTTGGAAAGTTTAAGGGTTAAGATTTTGGTAAGAAATTTTTTGTTTTTGTTTTTTTCAAATATTTTTTGACACTGAGAGAGGTTTGTGTTTAGAGGCTTCAACAGTGAAAAGGTTAAGCCAAAATCACAAATTTTACATATTACCAGACATGAGTCATAATTGACAGCATCCAGGTATATCTTACATTTTGCATCTTCTTAATAGTCTATAAGTTATACATATGTATTTATAAAAACATTCTGGGAGTCGGTTTCACACCAACGAGTTGGAACAATGATATCATTGGGCTATCGCAACCCAACAATAGCAATACCCTTGGGCTATCACAATCCTTAACCCTTTCAGGGTCGAGAGGCACTCTCCCAAATTCGTTCTTAGGGTCGAAATTTTTTTGGGAAAAAAAATTTCTTGTGAAATGATAGAGAATCTTTTTCCGATCATAACGACACCAAAAGTATGAAATTTGATGAAAAACTTACTGAATTATGCTCTCGCAATTTATCGGTCTCGACGATATTTACGCATCGGCGATATCGCCCACTTTGAGCCCTATTTTTGGTCAATTCCAATGTTCCAGTCTACTAAAATAATAGCTATTTCGCTAGAACTCCATTTCTTCTAACGACTTGAGTACAAGAAACCACCAATTTACCAATTTCAACTACCCAATAAAGTGGTCAGGAATTGGCAATTTGGCCAATTTCATACAAATTTCAAACAATGCCAATTTCAAAATCGGGTCCAGAATAAACAATGCAGACATTCCTGGCACTAAAATAACATCTTCTCTGTTCATTAGTCACGTCTCCAGGCACCTCTTACATTTCTTTTTGCTTTCCATTTTGAATTTTTATTCTCACAAAAAACAGTATAAATAATATCACTGCACTTGTGAAAGAATATTAGACGCGTGGCGTGATTTGTTTACTCTTGAACGTCGGCAAAAATCGAACATTTTCGCTATTTTGAGCTCAATTTCAAGGTACTTGTCATCGTAAAACCAATCAATATCATCTCTATTTCTGTAATATATCTTCCATTCTATGAAGTGTGACCAAGAAAATGAGAATACATCAATAAATACCATACGAAAATAGACTGCAAAGTCGCGCTGTTTTAAACGAAAATTATGGTCTGATTTTTTTTGTTCTCAGTATGCAGTGTGTGCTGCAGGATTTTTTTTATACTGCACACACTGACCACACAGACCCATTCTTTCCCATTCTTTCATATGTAGGCCTACCAGCTTTCTCTAGCTAGATTTGAAGGCGCTAGAGTTTAGGCGTTCAAGTACAGCACCAACCCTGGCTGTCAAGCCGTACTAGTATGACACTGACCCTGGAAGGGTTAAATCCAACAATAATGAAAACATCACAATTCTTAAACCCAACAATAACAATACCCTTGGGCTATCACAACCCTTAAACCCAACAATAATGATACCCTTGGGCTATCACAACCCTTAAATCCAACAATAATGACACCCTTGGGCTATCACGATCCGTAAACTCAACAATAACAATACCCTTGGACTATCACAATCCTTAAATCCAACAATAATGACGCCCTTGGGCTATCACAACCCTTAAACCCAACAATAACAAAAGCAGAACACACTTTTCCAGGTTGTTGCAACCCACAAATACAACAATAGGAGCAGGGCACAGTGATGACCTAAGACTTCTGCGCAAGCCTTCGTTGGTTGTCGACGTCTCTCTCTCTCACCTGAGTATTGGTGAATTTCCCCCGTTCTCTCTGGGATGCTTGTCCTCATCTATTTTGCCCACCGGGCACTCTATAGGAGGGGGACCTGGTCATTGGCTTACTTTTAGGGAAACTCCATTTTTTTCGCTCTGTGGATAATTCTTTAACGGTTTTTGGTGGGAAACTGGTTACTGAACTCAGGTGGGGGTGTGGGTGTTCTGCTCTGCTGGGGCTTGGCAAGGGGGTCCACCAGATCTAATTGAAAACTTCAAGTTTCTATCTCTGTTTACAATGGAACTTTTGTTCCTTTTGTTTCATCACCCAGCTTTGGGCAACAAATCCTCGTGCCATCAAGAAGTCAGGCTCGATACGGCTTATGCTGTCAGTGGCCCTAATAAACCCAACAAACAAAAAAAGTGATGACCTAAGGAGAAGGTTTTTTTTCATTTATTTTGATCATTTTTTTTTTCCATATTTTTTTCATATTTATATTATTGGGGATATTACTTTGTGTTTAATTATTTAATTAAAGATCTTGTCTCATACCAATAATATTTGACTCTTTATTGATGTTTGTAGGTGATTGTGGTTGTAACAGTTGATAGTTGTGGGAGGTGTGGTTGTTGTGGTGATAGGGGATAGTTATGGGAATTGATAGTTGTAAAACTGCTTTAAAAAAATTACTTTTCATTTTTAGAGGTCTAAAAAATGTAACAAATTTTTCCCTTATATTTGTCAGTTCATTTTACACAATTTTTAAATTGCACACTGTTTTCAGGAATGCAACTACCTGACCCATTTATCAATTCCTCATTGGGTTTAAAGGATAAGTTATCAGCCAGCTTTGTTGGCATTCATATGTATGTAGTAAAGCAAAACTATATATAATGTTTTATCCTAACTTGAGAGAGAGAGTTTTGATACAGTAGTATATCAAAATTTCCGTATCTCCATGACCTTTGCTTAGTTTAGCATGAAACCCACAATTTGCACACTTCAGTTTACAGTACTGTACATATCTCTCTAAGATTTTTATCATAAATCTATATCTAGAAATATGATAAGGTAATGACTGTTTCACAAGGAAAAGAATAAATTCCATATTTTATTCACTTATTTTTTTTACACATTTGTCTACCTACCTCTAGGCAGTTCTCGGTAATCATTGACTTTGTGGCTGGGTCCTAGACCAGGCCTCATGTAACAAGGATTGATGAATAGATTGACTGTCTGTATTTCACATAAAATCTAAAACTAACAGATTTTTGCAGTACAGTATTAACAGGTTAAATCTGTTTTGTTGCAGAGTGCTGAAGTCATTGGGGATAATTAAATTAAGTTTTAAGGGTGGCTTGATGAGATGTAGCATATGTACACTTAAAAATCTTCCACATAACTTTTAAATACCTCAGAAGAGTTATTTTTATCAGCAAAACAAGTTTCTATTAAATATTAACTAATGTAGTCATTGATATGTATAATATATTAGTTTCTCTTTTTTTATGGGAGGGTTTAAGTGACAAAAGCTGCAATATTTTTTATTAAGCAAATAAAAGTCTTATTTGATGTTTTCTTTCTGTGTGAGGTGTTTGTATAGGTAAGATTCTTCAAAGTCACACTTGTCACATTAGCTTTATAAGTGATCTCAATGACTGAGTACGGCGTTCCCGACAGGTGGGGCTGAACACTGATGGATCGAGGAATTATACAAGAGGAGGCACAGGCAAGTTACATCATTGTCCTTTTTGCACATACTCTTCAGTTAGAAAAGACCATCTTACAAAGCACATTCGGACCCACACTGGAGAGAAGCCATTTTCCTGTCCATATTGTTCCCATGGTGCGACTACTAAAGATAACCTGAAACAGCATCTCCGTACACATACCGGAGAAAAGCCATTTATGTGCCCATACTGTCCCTTCCGGGCTTCTCAAAATTATAATTTGAAAACCCATATTCGAATCCACACGGGAGAGAAGCCATACGTATGTTCCAAATGTCCATACCGTTCATCTCAGAGATCATCTCTTCAGTCTCACTTGTTAACCCATCAATCATAGGACATAAAATATAAGTCTTGGAAAATGCCAGAAATACATTTCAGTATATTTTGTTGTTAGCACAGAAAAATATGTATATACGTATACTGTGTGTGTATGATTGTAGCATCTACTACCTCCTCTTGTAAATCATTCCATTGTAATACCACTGTGAAGATATTTCTAGTATGCCTTTGATACCCGTTTTCTCTATAGCAATGGCTTATTGTTCTTGTTGATGTTGCTACAGATTTGTGCTTCTAAGTCTGTCATATCCTGTAATCAAACATGTAATTGTAATTATCAGGTTTCATGTTTTGTGTAAAACACACACACACCACACGCACACTCACTCCACTACACTACACTACAAGTATAGTACACTAATGCAGATGGAATAATGAGAGTGGTGAGTAGCATGAATGATGAATAGTGGAGGCATCTCCAGACATTATAGCACTCACATAGACAAGGGTCACGGAGATGATAGTAGAAGCGATCACCCCAGCTGGATATCAGATCCTGAGGGAACTGAGGAGGAAGAGTAGCACTGCTTATCAGAAACCAGTGGAGTTTTGAGGAGATTAGTTGAATAGAGGGGAAGCAATAACTACATAGTAGTCACACACAACACCAAGGGTCCCAAGGTGGTGATAACAATATTGTACAACCCTCCATTTTAAATAGCAAGAGACAAGACAAGAATATTATGAAAAATAACAGAGCAGTGTTGGGTACATTAGTTGAGAGGATCAGGAGAGCACACATAAGCAGGCAAAGCCACTGATTATGAGTGACTTTAACCACAAGGAGATTGACTGGGAGAACTTAGAGCCACATGAAGGACCAGAAAAGTGGAGGCATGTTAAAGACACAACCTTGAGTGGTTCTCACATAGGGAATATTACATATGAAAGGACCCTAGGGGGTAACCACATGGTCTTAAGTTTTGAATCCCTTATGGAAGTAATAGTGGATAGAGAATCAGCATGGGAAGGTTGTGATAAGCCACATTTCAAAAGGGGGGACTACACAGGCGTGATGCAATTCCTGAATGAGGTGTAGTGGGAAAGAGAACTAGAGGGGAAGACAGTGTGGCCAGAGAGGCAGAGGAGAGATTTGTACCCAGGTGCAAAAGAAACAATGGGAAGAACAGAGTGAGCCATGGTTTACCAAAAGGTGTAGAGAGGCCAGAGCTAAATGTACTAGAGCATGGAAAAAATATACAAGGCAAAGAACTCAGGAAAACGAGGGCTAGAAGAGAGGCTCAACGGCATTTTGAGAATAATGTAGCATTGAAAGACAAATCTGATCCAAACTTGTTATATAGCATCACAAGGAAGGAAGCTCACAAGGAATGGCCAAGAAGTCTGTAAGGAGCTCGGCAAAAGATAAATCTATGCAACAGTTGTGATATACTCAGAATTTTATGACCAGATTGGGGCACCTCTCTTTTTCAGATGTAGAACAAAAGCTTTAATTACCAAGAATGTTTAACATTCGTTTCTAATGGTATGTAATCTATCGTTATTTGGGAGGTATTCTTAGAGGAAACAGGAAGGCTACCAGCAAATCGAAAGAGGTAGAGTGCACCAGCAACTGTTGGTCATAATGCACGCAATTGGAAAGAAGGTGAAGAAGCTTCTGTGTGAGCTAGATACAGTGGACCCTCGGTTAACGAAAAAACTTCATCCCAGAAGCCTGCTCAAGTGCCATTACCGAACGAATTTACGTCCTTAAGAAATAATGTCACGTAGGTTAGTCTATTTCAGACCCCCAAAAATACACTTCCACATGCACTTAAAATATTATACTTACATAATTGTACGATTTCCGGGGTATTCGTTAACCGAGGGTCCATTGTACTTTGAATGTGGTTGGACCAGTTAATACCTCTCCATGGATCCTGAGAGGAGAAGAGGTGTGTGTGTGTGCTTCTAGCACCAATCTTCAGCAAGTCTGTCAACACAGGGCAACTAACTGCTGGAGGTGTGGAAGGCAGCAAATGTAGTCCCAATTAAGTTATGGAGACGATTATCAGGAGAAAAGTAGTGGAGCATATAGAAAGTATTGGGCTTATACATGACAACTAGCATGACTTTATAGATGGTAAATCCAGTCTCACAAACCTACTGGTGTTCTATAACAAAGTAACGGAAGTAAGGCAGGAGAGAGAGGGATGGATAGATTGCATCTTCTCGGACTGTAGGAAGGCTTTTGACACAGTACTGCACAAGAAACTGATACAAAAACTAGAGGAGTAAGAGGGAATAACAGGAAAAGCACTGCAGTGATATCAAGGCATACCTGACAGGAAGGAAAGAAGTGATTTTTCCAGGAACAGGTGCGAGAATGGGTGTATGTAATGAGTGGGGCTCCACAGGAATCAGTACTAGGGCTGGTGCTGTTTCTTGTATATGTGAATGACATGACAGAAGGGATAAAGTCAGAGGTATTCTTCCTCACAGATGATGTGAAGCAAATGAGGAGAATAGGAGCAGATATGGACCAGGAAGGGCTTACAAGTGGCTCTTGGAATTTAACCCCAGCAAGTGCAAAGTTATGAAGTTTGGGGAAGGGCAAAGAAGACTGCAGATGGAGTACAGGCAAATGCTGCAAACCTCACTCAAGGCCTTATATCACCTGAGGCCCACACCAACTAAATAACTGCTACAGCATATTTAAGACTAGCTTTTGGATTTCCAAGTGATAAGTCTTTCATGACACTGTGTACTGTGTATGTAAGGCCCATATTGGAGTATACAGTACCAGTTTGAAACCCACACCTGGTCATACATGTCAAGGAACTGGAGAAAACACAGAGGTCTGCAGCAAGATTAGTCCCAGAACTAAGGAGTATGTCCTATGAGAAGAGGTTAAGTGAACTTGACCTGATGAGACTGGATGACAGAAGGACTAGGGGTGATATGATAACAACATAGAAAATGCTGTGAGGAATTGATAGGGTGAATAGGAATAGATTGTTTGAGAGATGGGAAAGAGGAACACGAGGGCACAGCTCAAAGTTGAGAACTCAGATGAGTTGCAGGATGTTAAGAAGTATTTCTTCAGCCTTAGAGTAGTCAGAAAGTGGAACAAAATGGAGAGCAAAGTGATAAAAGCAAGTGTCCATACATAGCTTTAAGAAGAGGTATAATAATGCTCTTGAAGCCATAAGAGAGTGAACCTATTAGCACACGCACGCACGCACACACAACACACACACACACAGCTAGAGAAAGTGCAAAGGTTTGCAACAAGACTAGTCCCGGAGCTAAGGGGTATGTCCTACGAGGAGAGGTTAAGGGAAATCGACCTGACAACACTGGAGGACAGGAGAGATAGGGGGGACATGATAACGACATATAAGATACTGAAAGGTGGACAAAGACAGAATGTTCCAGAGATGGGACACAGCAACAAGGGGGACACAGTTGGAAGTTGAAGACTCACAGAATGGTCGGGAAGTGGAATAGTTTGGGAAGCGATGTAGTGGAGGCAGGTTCCATACATAGCTTTAAGAAGAGGTATGATAAAGCTCATGGCGCAGGGAGAGTGACCCAGTAGCGGCCAGTGAAGAGGCGGGGCCCGGAGCTATGACTTGACCCCTGCAACCACAACTAGGTGAGTATACACACACACACACACGTATGTACGTAGCACAACCACAAGAGACAAATGAGCATCTACTGTTGGTTTGTTATCTTCCTATTTGGTATGAACAATGAATCTTTAATTTCTTTTGTTTATAAAATTTCACCACAATCATATTTAAAGAACAAAACTCATAGTGTTTTCTGCAAGAAATTCCAAACAATTCTTAAAATTCTTATGTAAATTTTTTTCTTAATGTGTTCATTGTTTTAGTCTGTAATAAAAGTTTATTCTGTAGAATCATGAAGGTTAAGAAATGGTCAAAACATGGCTTTGCTTAACTTGAAATGATTAATGTTGTTGTACTTAATGTTATTTACCTTCTTTTTAAGAAGTTGTTACTTAAAGATGTTCATTTGTGTATTTTGTATCAAGCAGTTTTTATGATTAGAATTTTGAATGTTTTTATTGATGGCATATTATGAATTTTTGAAGTGTACAGTGGAACCTCGGTTTTCATATGCCCTAGTTTGTATGTAAAACTTTAGTTATTCTCTATAAAATGTATTTTTTGTTGATATTTTTGGGTGTCTGGAACAGATTAATTGGATTTACATTATTTCTTATGGGAAATATTAACAAAAAATACAGTGGAACCTTGGTTTTCATTTGCCCTTGTTTTTGTCGAATTCGGTTTTAAATGACTTTTTTTTTTGTCAAAATTTTGTTCCAGTTTTCGTTCATCACCTCAGTTTTCGTCTGCCGTACAGAATGTGTCTGCATGCCCGCACCCACACAAAGCATCCCACGCACGCGTTCTGAGTCAGCCTGGCTTTGTTTCTCATTGAGTGAACATTACCCTGCACGTTCATACGAAACATTTCGTAATAATCCATTGTTTTTTGTGCTTGTTTATTGAGTGCGACTGCTAAATAAGCCACCATGGGGCCAAAGAAAGTTCCGAGTGCCTTTGAGGAAGTCCATGGGGCTGGATGTTAGTGGCCAGGATGTGGAAGTTGGAAAAATAAACACATAAGCAGTATAATGTGATCCTTTATTGACAATGTTTCACCCACACAGTGGGCTTTATCAAGTCACAAACAGATCTGTTTGTGACTTGATAAAGCCCACTGTGCGGGCGAAACGTTGTCAATAAAGGATCACTTTATACTGCTTATGTGTTTATTTTTCCATTGTGTCGGTATTTTATACCATTTATTTTCATGTGGAAGAGTTGGTGGACGACCACAGGGAAGACCTAACCACTGAAGAGCTGCAACACTTTCAACTGGAACAGCAACAGATTGCAGCTGAGGAAATTGCTTCACAGGAGGAGGAAGAGAGAGGGGAGAATGTCCCTTCTTCAGTGATTAAGGACATGTGTGCAAAGTGGAGTGAGTTGCAAAGTTTTGTGGAGAAATATCACCCTAACAAAGCTGTTGCAAGCCG
Organism: Cherax destructor; assembly: GCA_009830355.1. NCBI lineage: Eukaryota > Metazoa > Arthropoda > Malacostraca > Decapoda > Parastacidae > Cherax > Cherax destructor. Next base: position 21,834 of record WNWK01014411.1, on the reverse strand, counting down.
TGTCTGCAACATGTTCAATGACAATGCCTTGTCCCATTTTAGGAAAATCTTAAAGAGACGCCAGAAACAGACCTCTCTGGACAGATTTTTGTGTGACATGGGTCCAGTGACTCAAGCTGGTCCTAGTGCCAGTAAAAGACAAAGAGAAGTAACCCAGGATAGGGACTTGATACCCGAAGTCCTAATGAAAGTGGATTCCCCTTCGAAACAATAACCTCTTCCCCCTCTTTCCTCCTCGCCGTCTTTCATACACCATCAAGAGTCTTCAGTAAAGGTAAAAGTTATGTTAAATGTTTTTTTAATTTTATTTCCATTTCTATTAAGTTTTTATTGTATGTTTTTTTTTCTGCATTATTGTTTACATGGAGTAAACTAATTATTATTAGTATAATAAGAATGTATTTTGTTGTTAATACGAATTTTAGGAATGTGTCTGGGAATGGATTAATGGATTACATTTTTCTTATGGGAAATATTGCTTCAGTTTTCGTTGAATTCGGTTTTCGTCAGACTTTCTGGAACGAATTAAAGACGAAAACTGAGGTTTCTCTGTACATTCATTTTATAGAGAATAACTATAGTTTTACATACAAACTAGGGCATATGAAAACCAAGGTTCCACTGTATTCAGATGCAAAAGATTTACAGGTTTAAAAATTTGTAGAAAGGAAGTTCTATTGAAAATTATTTATACTTTGTACACGTGAGTGTGACCTGAGCATATAATGTATATTAGATGTTTTGAATATTTTTTTGGTTTGTCAATGTGTTTTATGTCATGCTTTATGGTGATTGTAAAGCATTGGATAGATTTTACAGTATTTGCATCATATTACTTCAAATGTTAACCCTTTGACTGTCGAGACCCCAAATCCTAAAGTGTCGCAAAATATTTGAAAAAAAAAAATTCTTATGAAATGATAGAGAATCTTTTCTCGATGGTAATGACACCAAAAGTACGAAAACTTACGGAATTACACTCTTGCGAAGTTAGCGATCTCACCGATATTTACGCATCGGCGATTTCGCCCACTTTAAGCTCTATTTTCAGGCAATTCCATTGTTCCAGTCGACCAAACTCATATCTATTTCTTTAGAACTCCATTTGTTCTATCGATTGAGCATACGAAACCGCCCATTTACCCATTTCAACTACCCAATGAAGTGAGTCAGAAATTGGCAATTTGGCCAATTTCACGCAAATTAAAATAGATGCAAATTTCAAAATAGGGTCCAGAATGAACAGTGCAGACATTCCTGGCACTAAAATAACATTTTCTCTGTTCATCAGTCACGTCTCCAGGCCCCTCTTATATGTATTACTCTTGCTTTCTATTTTGAATTTTTATTCACAAAAAATGGAAGATTTACTGTTATGCAGACTACTGCATTCTTGTAATAATTGTATAAATAATGTCAACCCATTCGTGACTGCGTATTAGAATGGCTAGTTGAACACTTATTGGACAGTGACGTCATTTGTTTACTCTTGAACATTGGCATAAAATTTAACATTTCTGCTACTTTGAGCTCAATTTCAAGGTCCTTTTCATCGTGAAACCAATCAAAATCATCTCTATTTCTCTATTTCTATAATATGTCTTCCATTCTATCAAATGAGACCAAGAAAACTAGAATACAACCATAAATACTATACAAAAATACACCTCAAATTCGGCGTTTTAATCCAAAAACACTGTCAATTCTTTTTTCTCATGCACTGTGTGCTGCAGGATTTTTTTTATACTGCACACACTGACCACACAGACCCATTCTCTCACATGTGGACCTACCAGCTTTCTCTCGCTTGATTTGAAGCCGCTAGAATTTTGGCGTATTAATACGTCAAAAACACTGAGTCGTAAGGCGTATTAATACGTCAAAAACACTGAGTCGTAAGACGTATATATACGACAGAAACAGTCAAAGGGTTAAAGAGTAAGAACAGTACGGATGACCTTTCCTTAATAGCAATGCATTCCACAAAATATCTTTTTAGACCAATTTATATATTTATTTCTCTGAACATTTTGTGAATTACACTTTACTGTAGTCTTCCATTGTTTAAACAGAGATATATACCTAGATAAAAATGCCCATATTCTTTTCCTTTTAAGCTTAAATTGCTGTAAAAACACCATTTATGCACCAACAGTATGTAAGTAAATGTGTATGTATAACACTCCTCATCCTACCTATAATATAAAATAACACTAGCAATATTAAGTAGCATTGTTTGAGGACTAGAGTGGTACTGTGCAGTGATATGTACATTACTGTGAGCACCAGTGCAGATGTGAAGATTACAGTGAGAGACACAATGTTGGAGGGACAGAGGAACACTCAGGATTGTCTGCCCAATAATCTGAGCAATCATCTGTATGTAGAGGTTGTTGCTGGGACTTACAATGCTTTGTCAGATCCATAATTGAGCTACAGGTCTTTAGTCTGGAGTGCCCTTGATGTAGCAAGGCTATGGTAATCCTAAAATACACGCTGAGTGTTGGTTCTACAGTTCGACACTTCTTTTTTTTATTCTTGCTAGAATCACTCTGCCACAAAACAGCTTTTTTTTTTTTTTTTTTTTTAGATAAAGAGAGCTTTCTCTTATCCATTATACTGTTATAGCTCTTATCAGCAAATAATAATTAAAGGTGGAAAGGAAGACTATACTAGTGAAGGCCACCACCTGTTTATCAGCTCAGGAATCATAGGTTCATGTCTTGTCTGTAAGAGATAAATTCTGCAAAAGGCAGTATCATATTGTATTCTGTACCTCCCTTCTGTTCTCCCTCCACTTCTCCCTATATTCACTTGTTTGTAACATCAGTTAAAAATTGTGGTGTCTATAAAGTGAGAAGTATCATTACCATAACTTACAGTACAGTTGGGTATTGTTGAGTTGTGATGACCCGGGGAATTGTGACTATTATTGGGTTAAAGGGTTGTGTCCCTGACATGTCCGTGCATAAAGTTCTCATTTACCACCTCCAGCATTCTTGCCCTCCTCATTTCTGGTCACCTGTGTAGCTCTGGGTTCTCCCAGTCAGTCTCCTTATGGCTGAAGTCACCCATGATCAGTAGCTTTGCCCTGCTCACATGAGCTCTTCAAGGCACATCACCTAGTGTATCCACCATTGCTCTGCTGTCTTTATATGTTTGTCTTGGTCTCTTGCTGTTTAATGGAAGGTTGTACGTTACTGCTGTCACCACTTTGAGACCCACTGGTTTTCAATGTGCATACTATGTAGTCATCTGCCTCCCTACTACCTATTTCTCTCATCTCAAAACTCCACTGGTTTTTGATAAGAAGTACTAATCTTTTTCTGTTTCCTCAGAATCTGATATCCAGCCAGGAAGATCGCATCTGTTATCTATGTGAGTGCTGCAATGTTTGGGGATGCCTTCACTATTCGTTTGTGCCACTCATCACTCTCTTTTGTTATTCCATATCTATTGGTGTACCATACTTTCAGCTTCATTTCCATTACTGTATTCCAACTCATGGGTTCCTACATTCCTGGTCCTTGCACATGGGTCAGTGTTGTGGATGAGGTTGAGGATTTGGTTGGGGAGTGCTTTGCCCTGGAAGGGAGTAGGATCCTGGATGTAGATGGATATAAATGTGGTTGGGATGGAGATATGAGGCCTGGCAGTTGGGGTGAGGGGCAGTTGTGAGGAAGGTACTTGTACTGTAGGGAAGGGATGGGGAATGTGGGTGTGGACAGGAGGGTAGAATATGGCGTGTTTTGGGTTATTGTGTTTGGGTTGGAGAGGGGTCTAGGTCTTGAGGAGGGTCTGTATGTGGATTTTCCTGGTGTTCCTCTGGAGACTGGGCCCTATCTCTCCTTCCTTCCCCACTTCTGGTGTCTTTGTACTCTCTCTCAGTTGTTCCTGCTCCTTTCTTGTTCTGACCTGGTTGAGGTACACACCTGGCAGTATTTTTCTGTCCCCCTTAACCATGGTTGCCATTGCATGATCCTGTCCCATGCCATTACTGTTGTGAGGGCCAAATTAACTAAACGTATTTTACCCCTTGAGTACTTGCCAAGTCTGAAAATTTGTCACCCAGGGCATGACTGCCATTTCATCTGATAGGCTGATGATATTTTGAATCTCCTGTTCCTCTGCCTCTGTCTGTCTGTGTCTGTCTCTGTGTCTGTCTGTCTGTCTGTCTGTCTGTGTCTGTCTGTCTGTGTCTGTCTGTCTGTCTGTCTGTCTGTCTGTTTTGTCTGTCTGTCTCGTCTGTTGTTCTGTCTTTGTCTCTGTCTCTGTCTCGTCTTCTTCTTCTGCTCTGTCTTCTGTCTGTCTGTCTGTCTCTGTCTGTCTCTCTGTCTCTTTCTGTCTCTCTCTGTCTCTCTGTCTCTCTCTGTCTCTGTCTCTCTGTCTCTGTCTCTGTCTCTCTCTCTGTCTCTCTCTCTCTCTGTCTCTCTCTCTCTGTCTCTGTCTCTGTCTCTCTCTCTCTCTGTCTCTTCTCTCTTCTCTGTCTCTCTCTCTTCTCTGTCTCTCTCTCTCTCTGTCTCTCTCTGTCTCTCTCTCTCTCTGTCTCTTTCTGTCTCTCTCTCTGTCTTCTCTCTCTGTCTCTCTGTCTCTCTCTCTCTCTGTCTCTCTCTCTGTCTCTCTCTCTCTGTCTCTTCTCGTCTCTGTCTCTTCTCTCTCTGTCTCTCTCTCTCTCTCTCTCTCTCTCTCTCTCTCTCTCTCTCTCTTCTCTCTCTCTCTCTGTCGTCTCTGTCTCTGTCTCTGTCTGTCTCTCTCTGTCTCTGTCTCTGTCTCTCTCTTCTCTCTCTCTCTCTCTCTCTCTCTTCTCTCTCTTGTCTCTCTCTGTCTCTCTCTCTCTCTCTCTCTCGTCTCTCTCTCTCTGTCTGTCTCTCTCTCTCTTCTCTCTCTCTCTCTCTCTCTCTCTCTCTCTCTCTCTCTCTCTCCCTGCACCTCCTGGTTGCATGAGAATATCTTCACAAAGGTTTTTTTTTTTTTTTGCTCCTTCTCTTCCTTCAGTCCTCTCACCTGCTATTTCTATTTCTGCTTCCATCTTCTTACTATTTTCCCTCATCAGCTCTTGTTTCTGCTTCAGATTCTCTCCCAGTCTTTGTACCTTTGCCTCAGCAGCTGCAGCCCATCATTCCCATTCTATGCTTTCTGCAGATTCTTTCTCTACCTTTTCCATCATTTTGCAGAAATCACTAAACTTTTTTTCCCGCTCTTGTTCTGTCTTGCACCTAATCCCTGCAACCATCAGTTCCCTCTCAGTCCATTCCTCCTTGACTACCTTCCCTCTTCTAGCTGACTTTTGGGTTGTGTTCGGTGTGTGTGTGTGTTGTGTAGTCCTAGGCACATGTGCATATGTACCTCAGGCCTTTTGTAGTTAGGGATTGAGTACAGCTTGCAAATGTGTTTGTGTGATGACGTGCATGCTACGTGCTGTGTGTGTGTGTGTGTACATATTTGTGTGGATGGGTTCATGCATGCACACATGTGTGTGTGTGTATATATATATATATATATATCATATATATATATATATATATATATATATATATATATTATATATATATATATATGTTATATATATACTATATATGATTTAAATAAAGAAAAATTGGATATCACATTGGAGAGAGGGATTATGGAAGAAGTAAATGTTTTCAGATATTTGGGAGTTGACGTGTCAGAGGATGGGTTTATGAAGGATGAGGTTAACCATAGAATTGATGAAGGAAAAAAGGTGAGTGGTGCGTTGAGGTATCTGTGGAGACAAAAAACGTTATCCATGGAGGCAAAGAAGGGAATGTATGAAAGTATAGTGGTACTAACACTCTTATATGGATGTGAAGCATGGGTTGCAAATGCTGCAGCGAGGAGGAGGCTGGAGGCAGTGGAGATGTCCTGTCTAAGGGCAATGTGTGGTGTAAATATTATGCAGAAAATTCAGAATGTGGAAATTAGGAGAAGGTGTGGAGTTACTAAAAGTATTTGTCAGAGGGCTGAAGAGGGGTTGTTGAGGTGGTTTGGTCATTTAGAGAGAATGGATCAAAGTAGAATGACTTGGAGAGCATATAAATCTGTAGGGGAAGGAAGGCGGGGTAGGGGTCGTCCTAGAAAAGGTTAGAGGGAGGGGGTAAAGAAGGTTTTGTGGGCGAGGGGCTTGGACTTCCAGCAAGCATGTGTGAGCGTGTTAGATAGGAGTGAATGGAGACGAATAGTTTTTGGGACATGACAATCTGTTGGAGTGTGGGCAGGGTAACATTTTGTGAAGGGATTCAGGGAAACCAGTTAATTGATTTAGTTGGACTTGAGTCCTGGAAATGGGAAGTACAATGCCTGCACTTTAACCCTTTTGGGGTTTTGGTCGTACTAGTACGTCTTACGCACTGGGGTTATTGACATACTAGTACGCCTAAATTCTAGCGCCCTCAAATCAAGCAGAAACAGGCTGTTAGGTCTAGATGTGATAGAATGGGTCTGTGCGGTCAGTGTGCGCAGTATAAAAAAATTCCTGCACCACACAGTGCATAATGAGGAAAAAAAAACTCTGACCGTGTTTTTGGTTTAAAACAGCGACTTTGCAGTCTATTTTCGTATGGTATTTATTGTTGTATTCTCGTTTTCTTGTTCTCATTTGATAGAATGGAAGATATATTACAGAAATAGAGATGATTTTGAATGGTTTGACAATAACAAGTACCTTGAAATTGAGCTCAAAGTAGCGAAAATATTCGATTTTTGACGATGTTCAAGAGTAAACAAATCACACCATGCGTCTAATACACATCAACTGGCGAATCTAATATTCATGCACAAGTGCTCTGATATTATTTATACCATTTTTACAATGATGCAGTTGTATACATAACAATAAATCTTCTATTTTTTTGTGAGAATAAAAATTCAAAATGGAAAGCAAAAGTAATGTAAGAGGGACCTGGAGATGTAACTAATGAACAGAGAAGATGTTATTTTAGTGCCAGGAATGTCTGTCTTGTTTATTGTGGATCCTATTTTGAAATTGGCATCGTTTGAAATTTGTGTGAAATTGGCCAAAATGCCATTTTCTGACCACTATTTTGGGTAGTTGAAATTGGTAAATAGGCGGTTTCTTGTACTCAATCGATAGAAGAAATGGAGTTCTAGCGAAATAGCTATAATTTTAGTAGACTGAAACATTGGAATGTGCCAAAAATAGGGCTCAAAGTGGGCGAAATCGCAGATGCGTAAGTGTCATGGCTACCGCTAACTTCGCGAAAGCATGATTCCGTTAGTTTTCGATCAAATTTCATAATTTTTGTGGCGTTATGATCGGAAAAAGATTCTCTATCATTCCATAAGAAAAAAATTTTTTTTTTTTAAATTCGTGGACCCTGAGAACAAGTTTCAGAGACCCTTCTTGGACCCCCAAAGGGTTAAAGGAGGGGTCTTGGATAGTGACAGCTGGGAGGGACTATTCTCAGCTGTTGTATCTGAGTGTCTCTGCAAAGACAGTGATTATGTATGAGTGTGGTGAAAGTGTTGAATGATGATGAAAGTATTTTCTTTTTGGGGATTTTCTTTCTTTTTTACATACATACATACAGTGGACCCCCGAGTATCGTAATTAATCCGTTCCAGGAGCTAGTACTTAACGCGAAGTTTTCGAAATTCGAACCATTATTTCCCATAAGAAATAATGTAAATACAATTAATCCGTTCCACAAAAAAATATTCACATATAAAATAATTAAAAACAATATATATATATATACATTTACTTACCTTTATTGAAGAGTTGCAGGCATCTGGAAGATAGAGTAATGAGTAATGAAGGTCCTCTTGTGCATTTTCTTACAAAACAGGCCTGTTTCATCACAATTAAACACTTGTTGGGGGAGGAATTCTTCAGCCTCTACGAAGGGAAATCCCCACTCCCTGCATGCCTGCTACACTCCCTGCATGGCTGCTACACTCCCTGCATGAATGCTAAACTCCCTGCATGAATGCTAAACTCCCTGCATGAATGCTAAACTCCCTGCATGAATGCTACACTCCTGCATGAATGCTACACTCCCTGCATGAATGCTAAACTCCCTGCATGAATGCTACCACTCATCCTGCATACTCCTGCTCTAAACTCCCTGCATGGCTGCTACACTCCCTGCATGAATGCTAAACTCCCTGCATGAATGCTAAACTCCTGCATGAATGCTACACTTCCTGCATGAATGCAACACTCCCTGCATGAATGCTAAACTCCCTGCATGAATGCTACACTCCCTGCATACCTGCTAAACTCCTGCATGGCTGCTACACTCCCTGCATGAATGCTAAACTCCCTGCATGAATGCTAAACTCCTGCATGAATGCTACACTCCCTGCATGCTGCTAAACTCCCTGATGGCTGCTACACTCCCTGCATGAATGCTAAACTCCCTGCATGAATGCTAAACTCCCTGCATGAATGCTACACTCCCTGCATGCCTGCTACACTCCCTGCATGCCTGCTACACTCCCTGCATGAATGCTACACTCCCTGCATGAATGCTACACTCCTTCCATGAATGCTACCACAGGGGTGCCACTAGGAAGCTTCTTTGGACCCATGGTGACTTATTTCACAGTGACAATCACTAAAACAACCAAAAAAACACCAAATGTAGTGTGAATGTTTGAAAGAGCGCGCTAGGTAATGTTCTCTCAATGGTAAACAACGCTTCACTGGCGGCGTCCTCCGCGCAGGCGCAGAGCAGGCGGACAGGTCTAATACGTTACGAAACACGAGCGGTTTTACGATTCTCGAAGTCGTAAAAAGCTTACGAAACACGATGTTTACGAAGTAAGAACCTTACGAAACTCGGGGGTCCACTGTACATTGGCCCCCGAGTTTCGGTCACCTCTGAAATCGTACAATTATGTAAGTGTAATATTGTAAGTGTATTTTTGGGGGTCTGAAATGGACTAACCTACTTGACATTATTCCTTAAGGGAGTAAATTCGTTCAGTAATGGCACTTGAGCTGCCTTCTGGAATGAATTATGACCGAAACTCGGGTCCACTGTATGTATATATACAGTGGTACCCCGACTTACGATATTTTTTCATTCAGAATGCTGTTCAAGTGCCATTACCAAACGAATTTATCTCCATAAGAAATTATGTAAAATAGACTAGTCCTTTTAGACCCCCAAAATTACACTTACAAAAGCATTTAAAAAAATCAACTTACATAAAAGGGTGTGTTTGGGGACCATCGTAAGTCGGGGTACCACTGTATATATATTCATGTGCATGCATGAATACCCATCCACACACAAATATGTACATGTATGTACACACACACGTATGCATGCATGTGCACACACACAAACACATATGCCAGGAACTGTGACTCAATCCCTGTAACTACAAATAGGTGAGTACATATGCACACACACACGCACACACACACACACACACATACGTACATACATACATACTTACGGATTCTCTGCATTATATTCACACCATACATTGCCCTCAGACACAACATCACTGCCTCCAGCCTTCTCCTTGTTGCAACATTCACAACTCATGTCTCACACCCATACAAGAGTGTTGGTATAACTATACTCTCATATATTCCTCTCCACAAGCTCCTCAGTGCACCACTCACCTTTTTCCCGTCGTTAATTCTATGATTCACCTCATCCTTCATATACCCATCTGCTGACACATCCACTCCCAAATATCTGAACACATTCACCTCCTCCATACTCTCTCCCTAAAATCTGATATACAATCTTCCGTTATCTAATTTTTATGTTATCCTCATCACCTTACTCTTTCCTATATTCACTCTTAATTTCCTTCTTTAACATCCCTACCAAACTGCATACCACAATGGGCTTCTTAGAATCCCCCAAAAGTACAGTGTCATCAGCAAAGAGCAACTGTGACGAACTCCCACTTTGTGTTATATTCTTTTATTTTCAATATCTAACACTATATACGTATACTAGTTTCTTATGGTATTAAATGCATTTTTAAGTAGTATTTAAAATATGGGAAGATGCATAGCCCAGCATGGAATATACAATATAACTTCGTACAAATTAGTGTTTTTTCCTATTTATTTTATTGCTTTGGTCTAATATCACTGTGCACAAAGAACTCTTATATTACAATTGTTTCATGGTGTGATACTCCTTGATACATTTAAGTAGATCACATTGACTTTGTAAGTTAAACTGGGTTAATTATTGTATATATTTAGAGGAAGTGTTAATCCCATAGGGGTCATATAGCATTTGGGAAATTGAAGGCAATCAGGCTCACTACAAGGAAAGGGAGAGACAAGTCCAATTCCTTGGATCAAGAACCCTTTACCAGCATCAAGGATTCATATAGAATGAAGCACTAAACTCGTAGGGGTCATACAGAGCCTGGGAAATAGAAGGCAGTTAGGTTTTATGCAAGGAAAGGAGGAGACAAGTCCAGTTACTAGGATCAAAAACCTCTTCCCAACACCAAGGAGCCTCATTTCATACACTTTTAATGTGGCTGCAACACTCGTGTGCCCACAAGACCATTGTTTCATTAATAGTATACAATCTACTTGGAGGGTGTTCCGGGGGTCATCACCCCCATGACCCACTCTTTGAACAGGCCTCTATTCTATTCCATATATAATCTCTGTATTTAATAGAAAAGGTACCAATTGGAAAAATGTCATTAAAAGAAAGCTACCCAGGTCCTTCATCAATTTGTTGGTACAGTGGTACCCCGAGTTTCGTTCTGCTCCCAACTCGAACAATTATGTAAGTGTATTATTGTAAGTGCTTTTGTAAGTGTATTTTTGGGGATCTGAAATGGACTAATCTAATTTACATTATTCCTTATGGAACAAATTCGTTCGGCAACAGCACTCGAACAGCCTTCTGGAACGAATAAAGTACGAAACTCGGGGTACGACTGTACATGCACTCCTCACTTAAGGACCGAGTTCCGTTCCACATTCACTTTTGAGAACATAACAGCTAACACCTTTACAGTGAATTTCTTTTGTACTTCGTCCATTCTTTCCTCTTCTTCCTCTTCCAAGTGCTGCTGCATTTCCAACTCTATTAAATCTTAGTTTGTTAGCTCTCCCACGACCAAAGTTCTGGTAAAGTGTACAATATCGTTTGGTCGGGGAGCTGGTCGTAAGTCCGCGCAGTTGTTAAACAGGTAGGTTGTTAAGTGAGGAGTGTCTGTATTGCATACCATTAATGTAATAACACTTGTCTGGCACAGCTACACAATGGATTCTTGGTCCAGATGTCAGTAGTGTACTGAACCTCCTATGTATTATACTTGTGTAGTACATATATCATAGTACTAGCTATATTATAGTTAGGATCCCTAGCTACTTGTGACATCACGAGTCCCGCGCATGTAAGCGCGGACCCTCAGGCATCTTCCTCATTCCTTGGACCGGCATAGTACTGACAGGTAGGCAGGGCACCGTTTTCCCCTCGCAGACCGTTAATATATCAGTTACCAACCATCTCATGTGTTTCACTACGACCGCTAATATCTCCTAAGTACTTACTCGATACAGAAACTCCTTTGTGCAACTTACAGTACCAACCTCTGACCCAACTCTTGAGCATGACCACTTCCACAAGTGGGTACCACCCACCTGTGATAATGACTTCAACTGCTACATCTCGCCTGACTCCAGTATATAAGGGTTCGTCTTCCTGTTTATTCTTCAGCTTCATCAAGACTACCATACTGAATATCTTCAAAGCTGAGGGAGTAATTATATAATCTTCCACCTTCTTCAGGGCTGAGGGACTGATAACCACTGTCATTCATATAAAAGTCTCTGTATTGAATTGTAAAAGCCACTGGTTGGTGAAACATTTTCAAAATAAAGATACCATTGTGTTGATCATCTAATTTATCAACATGTCCACACTCCACTAACTTGCATCAACACTATATGCTTGCTGAACAGCAGCAGCTGGGCCTGTTGACAGCCATGTTAATGTGCTTCAATGCTAATCTTCCTCTTACTGCTTTTCAATCATATTTGGTCCAAAAGGGTTCTTGTTCTTCGGTAGAAAACTGCAGTTATTCCATCTTTTTGTAATACAGGCACTTCACATTACAGGCCCATTGCTCATATTAGCACAATTTATAAATTGTTGAAGCACTTGTCTAACAAATGTTTAGTATGGCCTGAAATTCTCTCTCATCTCGTTAATTTGACTTTCAAAAGGGCCATTCTAGCATTTTCCCCTTTATCCACTTAGATACACTTGCAGTGCCTTCACTGATAATAAATCAGTTCTTGCAGTTTTTTAGATCTTGATAAAGCTTTGGTTTTCTTTAGTGAGTTCAAGCAGAGGCACTTCCATTTTTGGGTAAATAACAGCTTTTCCCCTGACTTTGTACAAGTTGAAGACATACAGCAAGGCTGTATTCTTAGACTACCAACTTCTCACCATTAATGACCTTGCCTCTGTTCTTACTTCAAGTATCTGGTCATCGCTGTATGTGGGATGTTCTTCCTATTGTTTATGCAGAGGCTGACCGTCAACTTGTAACAGCTTCTCTCCAGAGTGCTAGTTATTGTGCTTCCAACTGTTATAATACTTGAACTTTAACTATCTTTTTTTGGGGAAGGGGCTGATAGACAAATCCTTCTTTGCCTACATTCAACTCTAATCATATTAACTATTTAATGAGACCAATTATATTCCTTAACCTTCCCTACTACTCTTTATAAATTTGATCCCATTGATCATCAAGAGTTAAATTGTATCTTGGAGTTTTTTTTTAATCTTCCTGTCGAGAGCCTGTATACAGACGCAAATGCCCCGTTTTTGCAAAATCAGTATAATACCCATTGTCTCTGTTGTTTTGTCTGCTTCCATGACTTTCACAAGCCTTCCATATACAGTGGACCCCCGCCTAACGAGTAAGTATAATATTGTAAGTGCTTGTGGAAGTGTATTTTTGGGGGTCTGAAATAGACTAACTTACGTGACATTATTTCTTAAGGAAGTAAATTCGTTCAGTAATGGAACTTGAGCAGGCTTCTGGAATGAATTTTGCTTGTTAGGCAGGGGTCCACTGTATTAAAAAATTATGGATATTAGTAAAGCTAATTTATTTAATCCCTTAACTGTCCAAACGTAGATCTATGTTCTTACAGCTAGTGCTCCAAACGCATATCAGTGTTTTATTTTTCCTTCCTCCAAATTTGGCACAATTGGCCTGAGACACCTGGTCAGTATAGAATGGGTCTTAACACTCGGTGTGCGCAGTATTAAAAAAATCTGGGACCACTTAGCACCTTGTGGGAGCACCAGTTCAATTGAGCGCCAGATAGAGCAAATGGCGTGGCAAACACCAGGGATTCACTGTTGTCATATCATATTAACACACCCCTTTAGGAGGAAAGTGATGTTGACCCTGAGTTTAGTGACTGAGATGGATGTGGCCACAAGTGGTTGAGGAAATATCAAAAACCTTGATAACCCATGTGGAACATTTGTGCTACATCCTTTCAATTTTGATACCATTGGTAGTGTCATCCTGCCAGAATGTCCTATAACCTATGCCCAAAGTAAAGAGAAACGATTCTGGACCGTGTAATACATGTTCAGCACGTCGGTTGGCTGGGTGGGTGGCTGATTGACTTTGGCTGTCTCTATCTCACAAGTACACATAAGTATAGTTATCATACATAGTTTAAATTACCTAGGATAACCCAAAAATGAAGACAAAGTGCCATACTGTGCTTGTAGATATAAGGCATAATAAACACAACTGGCAGTACGTATTTTCACTTGATCAGGAATCACACATGATGACTGCATCGTGTGTAATACCTGTTGGTTCATGAACGGCTCTCTGAGACAGAGAGACAAGCAAAAAGACAGAGACACACAGGCAGACAGAAAGACAGATAAGCAGAGACAGAGACAGAGGTAGACAGATAGACAGACATGTTTATGTGTAACAGTGAAAACAAATAAAGCCAAGGTTCACTGGAGTGGTGCTTGATCTTCAAGTGTCACTCCATTGCTGCACTGTCAGCAGTGGAGTGACACTCATCTTACAGCTTGCTTCAAGATGTTTCATATACTCCGTGTCTAAAACATTGCTGGGACCTATATATACTTTCTATATATATCATAACATAAAAATTATATAAATAAAAATAAAAATGAGAAAAAAAAAAGGTATATCGGATTCATTTCGGCACGCTGCAGGACTCCATGTTGCCATCAGGTGAGCATCCAGCGCTAACTTCACGGCCTTATATCTCAGCAAGTACTGACTCTAATTTTTTTTTTTGTTCTTATTACACATAATATTGCCCTATTTAATATAATTTTTTTTTTTTTTTTCAAAATATTCGGAGCACTAGCAGTGACAAACGTAGATCTACGTTTGGACAATTAAGGGGATAATTGATACTCAAATTTTTTGTGCCTCTTTCCTTTCTGTATTTATGCTATAATGACATCCCTTAATTTCTCTCTCCTTTAGGGTCATCCTTCATATTTCTTTTACCTGCCCTCCTTGGGAATTTCCAACAATTTATATTTGCTCTTGTTCATTTGCATGCTCTAAAGCTCCCTTGCCTTCTTCAACCTTACATTCACTCGTTCTTGAAAACTTTCTGTCTCATTCTTATGCTACATCTGTGTACACTGTTGGTTTAAATCTCTAGTTTTGCCCAGAATAAATAATCTAAGGGTGTGCTATGGTCAGCCAGTTTTCATGGCAGAATTATATACAGTGGTACCTCGAGTTACGATGGTCCCCAAAATCGCCCTTTTATGTAAGTTTATTTTTTTAAATGCTTTTGTAAGTATATTTTTGGGGGTGTAAAAGGACTAGTCTATTTTACATTATTCCTTATGGGGATAAATTCGTTTGGTAATGGCACTTGAACAGCATTCTCGAACGAAAAAATATTGTAACTCGAGGTACCACTATATGCAGTTCTTGCTGCTTCCGTACAGTTTATGATCATGTTCTCCTCATCATTCATTGTTTCTGAGTCTCATAGTGCTATATATGGTACAGTGGAACCTCTACTTACAAATTTAATATGTTCCGTGACCTTGCTCGCATCTTGATTTGCTTGTTTGTCAAGTCAATTTTCCTCATTTAAATTAATTTAAATGGAATTAATTTGTTCCAGTGGAATTCCAGGCATGACAAAATACTTTAATATTTCCCTAATATCAACTCTACAGCTTATTTTTCTATCACAATTCATCTAATATGACATAATAAACATAGGAAAGAATCTACTGAGTAAGATCCCAAGCTCAAACCACCCGTTCATCATACTACCTCACGGGCACCTACCCGAATACACTATTCCTAGCTCCAACCAACCCAACAGAAGTCTCACTCATCATCACCACCCTTAAAAACAAGGCAGGAGATATAAATAATTTACCACCTTTTATGTACATAAAAGCTTCTCAAGTACTATCACCAATAATTGCAACACTCTTTAACAAATCCATGGAAACCTCCACCTTCCCATCAATTCTTAAAATAGCAAGGGTCACCCTTAACCACAAAGGAGGAGATCAAGCAGACTTGAATAACTATAGACCAATATCTAACTTACCTCTGCTCTCTAAAATCTTTGAAAAATTAATGCATAGGCAGATCTATTCCTATCTTGTCTCACACAACATACTCAACCCCTGTCAGTTTTGATTCAGGACTAATAAAAGCACAAATGATGCTATTATACACATGCTAGAACTAATATACACCGCTCTCGAGAATAAAGAAGTCTTGCTGGGAATCTTCATTTATTTACCTAAAGCTTTTGATACAGTCGACCATGATTTGCTGCACGTTAAATTAACACACTATGGCATAAGAGAGCACTCCTTCAACTACCTAAAGTCATATCTTAGTAACAGAAGCCAATATGTGTACACAAATGGAGCTAACTCTTCCACACAACCAATTACAGTCAGCGTCCCGCAAGGAAGTGTCCTTGGCCCACTCCTCTTCCTCATTTACATCAATGACCTATCGAATGCGTCACAACTACTCAAACCCATATTATTTGCAGACGACACTACATACGTCTTCTCTCATCATACTAGCCAACATTGTTAATACTGAATTGCAGAAAATATCTACCTGGATGATGATTAATAAGCTAACTCTCAATACTGACAAAACCTATTTCATTCAGTTTGGAAACACAGCTACAAATGTTCCACTTAACATAACGCTAAACGGTTCACCCATCACAAGACTCACAGAGGGAAAATTCCTAAGGATCCAACTTGACAGTAGCCTCAAATTCCAGACACATATACATGTACAACAAATTTCCAAGAAAATCTCCAAAACAGTAGGCATACTATCAAAGATATGGTACAGTGGTACCTCGAGTTACGATATTTTTTCATTCGAGAATGCTGTTCAAGTGCCATTACCAAACGAATTTATCCCCATAAGGAATAATGTAAAATAGACTAGTCCTTTTACACCCCCAAAAATATACTTAAAAAAGCATTTAAAAAAATAAACTTACATAAAAGGGCGATTTTGGGGACCATCGTAACTCGAGGTACCACTGTACTATGTTCCACAATCAGCTCTCCTTGCACTGTATCATTTACTCATCTACCCTTATCTCACCTATGGAATTTGTGCATGGGGATCAACAACATTCAATCACCTAATACCACTAATAACCCAGCAAAAGGCTGCAGTCAGAATGATAACAAATTCCCACTCCAGACAACATACTCATACAATATTCAAAAGTCTAAAACTACTCACCGTCAAGAACATCCATACTTATTATTGTGCTTACTACATTTATAGAACACTACACTCAAACATAAACCCTCCACTCAAACTTCTCCTCACCAACCTTAACAGGACGCACGACTATAACACTACACTCAAATCACTTTTTGATGTACCCCGTGTCCATATCACACTGTGCAAAAACTCTATGCACATAAAGGGCCCCAAAATTAGGAATTCATTACCAATAAATACTAAAGTAACCCGGTCTGAACATCAATTTAAGACTCTTCTCAAAAACCACATACAGTGGTCCCTCGGTTTTCGTGCATCTCCAAACTCGAACATTTATGTAAGTGTACTTTCGTAAGTGCTGTTGCAAGTGTATTTTTGGGGGTCTGAAATAGACTAACCTACGTGACATTATTTCTTAAGGAAGTAAATTTGTTCAGTAATGGCACTTGAGCAGCATTCTGGAACGAATTTTTGGTGAAAACCGAGGGACCACTGTACTCACCTTAAACTAAAAACTCAATACTCAATACTTAACTTTACCAAATAATATACAGTGGACCCCCGGTGTTCGTGATTTTTTTGTTCCAGAATGCTGTTCAAGTGCCATTACCAAACGAATTTATTCCCATAAGGAATAATGTAAATTAGACTAGTCCTTTTAGACCCCCAAAAATACACTTACATAATTGTTCGAGTTTGGAGCATCACAAACACTGGGGGTCCACTGTAATTTAATTATTTACTATTGATATAAACCACCTGCAAAATAATTTCAACTTGTCTTAATGTTATATCCCAGATTGCTAATTTGAGTAAACTTGCTGTCTGCTATAAATAAAACAGATGTACAACTTAAGCAAACTATGATCACTTTCTCTAGTAGTATTAACCCTTTCAGGGTTTTTGACGTACTAGTACGGCTTATGCACCAGGGCGTTTGACGTACTAGTACGTCTAAATTCTAGCACCCTCAAATCAAGCAGAAACAGGCTGGTAGGCCTAGATGTGAGAGAATGGGTCTGTGCAGTCAGTGTGCGCAGTATAAAAAAAAATCCTGCACCACACAGTGCATAATGAGGAAAAAAAAACTGACCGTGTTTTTGGTTTAAAACAGCGACTTTGCAGTCTATTTTCGTATGGTATTTATGCTTGTATTCTCGTTTTCTTAGTCTCATTTAATAGAATGGATGATAATTGTGACTGGTTTCACGATGACAAGTACCTTGAAACTGAGCGCAAAGTAGTGAAAATGTTCGATTTTTGCCAATGTTCAAGAGTAAACAAATCACGCCATGTGTCCAATACACATCAACTGGGTAGTCTAATATTCTTGCACAAGGGCACTGATGTTATTTATACCGTTTTTACAATGATGCAGTAGTATACATAACAGAAAATCTTCAATTTTTTGTGAGAATAAAAATTCAAAATGGAAAGCAAAAGTAATGCAATAGGAGCCTGGAGACGTGACTAATGAACAGATAAAATGTTATTTTAGTGCCAGGAATGTCTGTCTTGTTTATTATGGACCCTATTTTGAAATTGGCATCTTTTGAAATTTGTGTGAAATTGGCAATATTGCCAATTTCTGACCGCTTTATTGAGTAGTTGAAATCGGTAAATTGGTGGTTTCTTGTAATCAATCGATAGAACAAATGGAATTCTACAATAATAGCTATGATTTTTGTAGACTGAGACATTGGAATTGGCCGAAAATAGGGCTCAAAGTGGGCGAAATTGCTGATGCGTAAATATCTTCGATACCGCTAACTTTGCGAGAGCATAATTCCGTTAGTTTTTTACCAAATTTCATACTTTTGGTGGCGTTATGATCGGAAAAAGATGCTCTATCATGTCATAAGAAAAAATAATTTTTATTTTTCCAAAAATGTTTCAACCCTGAGAGAGAGTTAAGAATCGAGGTCTCGACCCTGAAAGGGTTAAGTACAGTGGACCCCCGTGTTACGAGCATAATTCATTTCAGAAGGCTGCTCAAGTGCCATTACCGAACGAATTTTCTTCCTTAACCCTTAAACTGTCCACACGTAGATATACGTTCACCTGCGTACTGCCCCGAATATTTTGATTTTTTTTTTTTTTTTATAAATGAAGAGCGCATTTTTAGAAATAGGATAGGCTAAAAAAAAATTTTTTTAGAGCCAGTACTTACCGAGATATAAGCCCGCAAAGTTGGTGCTAACTGATGTGGTGTCGGCAACATGGAGCACTGCCGCTTGCAGAAACAATAAACATTTAGCGTTTTTTTTTTTTTTTTCATTTTTTTTCCATTTTCTGTTGTTTTCATGCTATGATAATAATGTTTTGATGCAGATCTTTTGATATCATTGCCAATTCTTGTTTAGACACAAATGTTTGGTACTGAATTAGTAATCATACTGTCACTAACACACATGTTCACACTGATAAATGAATTTGTACACCTGGTTCAATCACTTACTATTGTTTACATATATATACAAGGTATTTACAGGTCCCATTTATGTTTCTAGAAGTCCACCACTGTATGATACTCCAAGAAGCATGGATTCATACAGAGTGCCACTCCACATTGCTGACACATGTATCGTGTGTCTTTTCGCACTTGGGGTCGCTGTTTACTGTAAGCACACACAACACACTTTTTCTGAGAGTACTTCTTCTTTGGAGTAGATGGTAATGGTATCAGGCAGTGACAGTTAGGGATTATTCGGTTGGGCACTTCCCCTTCTGGTTGTGGAGTGACAGGTCGCTGTTGTGGAGTGACAGGTCGCTATGGAGTGGCAGGTATAGGTGTGGAACCATACTTTCTCGCTATCTGCTTGATGACATTTAGGGTGAATTCCACATATCGTTGTCGCTTCCCAGTCTTTATTTCGTACATGTTGAAGGCATTGAGCATTGCAATGTCAACAAGGTGGAAAAACACTTTTATATACCACTTGCGACTCCTACGCACACAGTCAACAAAGTCTATCATGATGTCACACTTGTCGACTAGTCGCATATTGTTTGTATAGTCGATGACAACAGCTGGCTTTTCAATAGGTTCATTGTTGAGCCTGCTCAGTCTGTCTGTCTGTACCATCTCGTTTCTGTGGATGGTTGACAGCAATGTCACATCCCGTTTGTCATGCCATGTCAGTGCCATGATGTCATTGGCATGAAACGCCTGCACTACACTTCCTCCAGTGAACTTTGGCATGTGTTTTCTATTTCTTTTCACTGTTCCACATATATCAGTGTTGTTCACACGTAGGAAATCAGCAAGCATAGGGCTTGTGTACCAGTTGTCTGTGAACAATATATGGCCCTTGCCAAGGTATGGCTGCATCATCTTGCGAACAACATCACCAGAAATGCCCAACATGCGCCTGGTATCATCGAGTGTATTTTTACCTGTGTAGATAATGACATCCAACACAAGACCAGTCTCACAGTCACACATAGCAAACAGTTTTATACCAAAGCAATTACGTTTGCTTGGTATATATTGTTTGAATGACAGTCGTCCCTGGAACAGAACCAAGGACTCATCAACAACAATGTTCTTGAATGTATAAAAGTAGGCACTAAATTTTTGCTAAAGATACATAAACAATTCCCGGATTTTGTAGAAGAGGTCATTTCGGTTTGGTGTATTCCTGTCAGAGAAATGCAACATTCTCAGCAACAGAAGGAATCTGTTGCAGGGAAGGAGGTCACGGAAGACTGGAGTGCTAATGAAGGAGTCTGTGGACCAGTAGTTTGCTATATTGTTCTTATATGTATGTGGCATAAGCATGACAGTGCCAAGGAATAAATACATTTCAGCCACAGTTGTATCTTTCCACCTGCGCAGCAGTGGCAGGGTTTTTGGAATGTGACCTGCTAAGACCCTTGCCTCTGACTGCATATGGCACACTGCCTGAACGTAGGTTATGACACCCAAAAGTATGTTTCACTGGGGAATAATGATAATCACTGTCACTCGACGAATTGTCTATGGGTATAAAATCAATTTCATCATCGTCACTTATATCACTTTCACTGTCGTCACCATAACACATGGAAAATGATAATTTCCTCTTGCGGAGTTGCCTTTGGGTAGCAACACTAGCAACCACAGAGGTGCTAGGCTGAGGGTCTGGTATGGCCACACTGTCCACACTGGTCACCCCAGAGGTGATGGGCTGAGGGTCATCTGGGTTCTCATCAATAGTTTCACTACTTCCTTGATTGTTAGTGGCTATATCACTGTCTAATCCACTAACCTCACGTTGTTTCACTTTCCGGGAATAGTAGAGTGTTAATACGACGAGGCGTGAGTGAATTACGGGGGTT
Organism: Cherax destructor; assembly: GCA_009830355.1. Lineage (NCBI taxonomy): Eukaryota > Metazoa > Arthropoda > Malacostraca > Decapoda > Parastacidae > Cherax > Cherax destructor. The sequence goes on along the minus strand of WNWK01014411.1, from coordinate 753 downwards.
TGCCATGATGTTTACCCAAGATGGAGCTGAAACTAACTGGGGCTACCATGTGGTACCCTGGCGTCCCCGATTTTTTTCATACTGCGCACACTGAGTGCGCAGACCCATTCTCTCATGTCTAGGCGACTCAGGCCTATAGCGCTAAATTTGAATGAATGTAAAATAAAACGTAGATCTACATTCGGGGCAGTACGCACGTGAACGTATATCTACGTGTGGACAGTTTAAGGGTTAAGGAATAATGTCCATTTCAGACCCCCAAAAATACACTTACAAAAGCGCTTACAATATTACACTTACATAATTGTACGATTTCCGAGGTGCTCGTAATTCGGGGGTCCACTGTAGTCTGTAAGCCATTAAATTTAGTCTGCCTATAATGCAGTGATAGTGGCTCTCTTTGCACGGCAACTCTTTATTGTAATTATATAATGTAAACTTGCAAGGAAATCAAATTTGAATATTAATAAAATAGAAACATGATACTATATACACTAGAATGAATGAAATATTACGTACGTGAGTAGTGGTAGTGGCGGCAGAGCGGCCATTGTTGTTGTTGGGGTGTATAGGGGCCATTCCTGCTTCTGAGTACATACATACCTTCCCATGCTTTTATTATAACAGAAAACGGAGTGTTTGAAAGGCAAATTCCATTAGATCACACTCTTTAATTGCTACACTCTTAATGCTACACTCTCTCTTTATGCTACACTCTTAATGCTTTAATTCCATGGAAATCATCCTCTTTTT
>WNWK01014410.1:0-51392 GCA_009830355.1 Cherax destructor | reverse complement strand
GTCCAGTCTTGCTGGTTCATCTTCTCCTCTCTCTGGTCGTGTCCCTGACATGTTGGTGCATCAGGTTTTCCAGTACCATGTCCATCATCTTGGCTCTCCAAGTTTCTGGACCCCCACATGGTTCATGGTTCTCCCAGTCGATCTCCCTGTGGTTGAAATCTCCCATGACCAGTAGCTTCGCTCTGCTCATGTGTGCTTTTCTTGCCAGGGTGTCCACCATCGCTCTGTTGTTCTCATCGTATTCTTCTCCTGGCCTCCTGCAGTTCTGTGTTGGGTTATACATCACTGCAATGACTATCTTAAGCTCCCCAGACTGGATGGTACCTACTATGAAGTCCCGTTCTCTACCCACCTCCATTCCTACCATTTCCTCGAATCTCCAACGGTGCCTTACAAGCAGTGCGACCCCTTCTCCCCCCCTGCTCCTCCTATCTTTCTTCAGGATCTGATATCCCTGTGGGAAGATTGTATCTGTTACTGTCTCATTTAGTTTAGTTTCTGTGACCGCTATGATGTCTGGGGATGCCTCATCTATTCTTTCATTCCACTCTTCATACTTATTCGTAATTCCATCCGTGTTTGTGTACCAAACCTTCAACCTTGTTTCCAATACTGTGGCCCTGGGGAGATCTTGGTGGGTTGGGGTTGGGGGTGCGGGCAGTGTGCCCGCAGGGGGTGTGTGTGTTTGTGGTGGTGTGTGTGTGTGTGTATGGATGTGCATTTAAAATCATGAGTTAGTTTGCTTGCTTTCACGTCTGTGTCATAAAAACTTTAATTAAAACAATAAACATAAATAAAGATTTGTAATGATCAATTATGATTATAAACTATTTGAAAACGAAGAAAAACTGCAGTGGCGTAAAGGTAGAATGGTTTTGGAAAGTGTTTTTGCAGGTGTGTGGGGTGAGTTCAGGTGTATGGGTGATAGCATGTGAGTAATGGGTGTTTGCAGATGTGTACTTGTGAGGTCAGCCGAGTAATGGGTGTGCTCATGTATGTCGAGGTTCTGACAGTTGTGAAGGGTTGAAGGCAGGTCTCTAGGGGATAGGGAAGACTGTGTAAAAGTTGAGAAGTGTTGAGAGGGGTGAGGACAGGTGTCTAGCCACCTACACCCCTCAAACTCACTCAAAGGTAAACGACAATCAAATTTTAACGGGCTGGTTATTTTTGCTTTGAAGGCCACACAAGGGGCTGTTGACTTTATTGTCCCAAGAGGGGAAACCTCCATTTTTATAGAAACAAAAAGGAACAATTCAGTGAAGAAAGAGAAGAACACCTAGACTGAAAGAGACACTTGAAGCGAAGAAGTTTTTCTTGAAAATGGCCAACAAAGAAGTTTTTCCTTCCATCATGGAAGACCTTCGTTGCTGTGGAGAAAGATTCTACCTGCGGAACATTAATGAATCCCCTGGAGAGGAATACAAATACAGGGAGAGGCTATTTTCAACTGTGTCTAATATGGCTGGAAGACAAATGACGTAGAAGGGTTAGATACAATGAAAAATAAAACGTAAAATATCGTTTTTACATGAAACTGCCTGTTTGATCTAGTCAAGAAGAAGAAGAAGAAAAAGAGGAAGAAGAGGAAAAGGAAAAAGAGAAGAAGAAATAACAAAAATATAGAACAAAAAAGATGGTTACAAAAAGATTGGCAAAAAAAGTTAACCTTAAACGCAAATGGATTTATTATTCATCTGAACGAGAGGAACGAGAGGAACGAGAGGAACGAGAGGAACGAGAGGAACGAGAGGAACGGGAGAGAAACACGTCAGAAAGAGACCGAAGAAGAAGAGACTGATGAAAAAAGTGAATATAGGAAATTATTTTAATTAGTTGGAAGTGGTGCATGAAAAAGTAGAGGAGAGGTAAATGAAGTGAAGGGATAGGAGAAGGATGAAAAGGAGAGGAAGCAGAGGAAAATGGAGAAAAAAAAGAAAAATGAAGAGGATGAGAAGTTTCAGTTATAAGATGAGATTATGAGCGACGTTCCTACCAATCAAGCAAAGAAAGATGAAGGTGTTTAAGAGAAGACTGGGAGGAGAGTGTGCAGACTTGGAAGGAGAGGACTGGGAGGAGAGTCTGCAGACATGGAAGGGGCAGTGAGAGTGAAAATGAAGGAAATTTTAAGCTTGAATTAGTGGTGAGCTACAAGGAAGAATGGAGTGAGAGGAGGGAAGTTGTATTAGAGTAAGGAGGGTGTGTGAGTAGGTTGGGGGAATGAGAGGGAGATGCAATATGAGGGATAATGGGAAATTTGAGAATGTATAGGAGAGGCGTAAGGCATACACAACACAGGCATCAAGGTTTTCTGAGTACCAAACCTTGGATTCTGCCACCGACGGAAATTTCTTTACTTTCTACTTATCCAGAATGAAACGAATTTTAATGCCAAAGAGGAAAACTGATTTGAAACAAATCATAATGCGAGGGTTGAGCCCCTTAAGTACACTGTACAGTTGCCAAACAATCACTGTGTCTTATTAACATTTGTGTGCAAAAGCGAGAGAGAGAGAGAGAGAGAGAGCAAATAGGAGTACAATAAAAAGGCAGGTAGCAGAGTTTTAAATAGCTCAGGGCAAGGCCGTCTGTTGAGGACTATTCACTAGTGTATCAAGATAAAAAAATATTTATCAATTATCCAGATGTTTAATGTGCGGAGTGTAAGATCTAGAATTCTCTCACCACCCTCCACTCCCTCCATCCACTGCCAGCATGAAACAAGAGGATAACTGGAAGCATTTCAGTCGCTGCGTCACCCGAGGACACAAAGCTCAATGCGGGTGATAGCAATATTGCAGAATACAACATAAGGTTCTAATGCAATTAAGGTATTTGTTGTGAAAATGTGAAGTGAACCAGAAGAGGCAGACACCCGTTATCACATGGAAACTAATGTCATAATATGAATAAAAATGGCAAATTAGGAAAAAATGCAAACCTTGAACTAAGAGAATTAAGAGACAACAGCTTTAAAATTAAGTGTCGTTATGTCAGAGAAACAAATATCCTAAAATATACAAGCACATTAAGATACAGCTGAAGTTTATAAGGATACAACAGGAAGAAGTTACAGCTGCTGAAGTTTATTAAGTATGAAGCTTCTCAAAGGTTGAATTACCAAGTTATCAGTGTTAAGTGTTGTGGTAGCCCAGTAAATCTAACACTGCGACTTATTCTTTGTTTTTGACTTTCTCTAGTTATTTCTTAGAAACCATTTTGTTTAATAACTGTGGCACATTAACACTTAAACGAACTAAAATTAAGAATCTTTCTTTGAGGAAATCATATCAATATTTAAAAAAAAGTTCCTCAGTCAGCCTAAAAAAAAAAAAAAAACTTTCATCCATTTCATAAGAAATACTTTATTTTATTGAGAAATGGTTTATTTTAGTGAGAAATGTTTTATTTTAGTGAGAAATGTTTTATTTAATAAGGGGAAACGACACACCGAAGAACTTATATAGCAACTGGGATTGGGAGGTATTTACATTGGATCCAAGCAAGGGAAGGACAAGACCAGTTTCTTGGATCAAAAACCCTTCAGCCTCCTTGTAGATGTATACTCCAGTTATTTAATGCAAAATAATGTTAATCCTTTTCGAGATTAGAAATTACAAAAATGACACTTACACAATCCATTACCAACACTTATCTTCTAAGTAGGATACAAACTTGTTAAAAGCTTTAAGCTGATCGAAAGAAGCTTTATAAAGTTGTCACATGGGAACCACCAGTTGCTCCAGGAACGTGAGACGACACCTGCACTTGCCAGTTTCTCCAGGAACGTGAGACGACACCTGCACTTGCCAGTTTCTCCAGGAACGTGAGACGACACCTGCACTTGCCAGTTGCTCCAGGAACGTGAGACGACACCTGCACCAGTTGCTCCAGGAACGTGAGACGACATCTGCACCAGTTGCTCCAGGAACGTGAGACGACACCTGCACCAGTTGCTCCAGGAACGTGAGACGACATCTGCACCAGTTGCTCCAGGAACGTGAGACGACATCTGCACCAGTTGCTCCAGGAACGTGAGACGACACCTGCACCAGTTGCTCCAGGAACGTGAGACGACATCTGCACCAGTTGCTCCAGGACCGTGAGACGACATCTGCACCAGTTGCTCCAGGAACGTGAGACGACACCTGCACCAGTTGCTCCAGGAACGTGAGACGACATCTGCACCAGTTGCTCCAGGAACGTGAGACGACACCTGCACCAGTTGCTCCAGGAACGTGAGACGACACCTGCACCAGTTGCTCCAGGAACGTGAGACGACACCTGCACCAGTTGCTCCAGGAACGTGAGACGACACCTGCACCAGTTGCTCCAGGAACGTGAGACAACACCTGCACCAGTTGTTCCAGGAACGTTCACCTGCTAAAAGATCACCAATGTTGAAAATTTGAAGCAGACCAGGAATTTCCTTGAAGCATCGATCTGTACCTTTAAACGAGATCCTTGAAGAAAGTTAATGGATGACAAGACCACCGTACCTAGCAACATGCCAGTAGTGGATGACAAGAACACCGTACCTAGCAACATGCCAGTAGTGGATGACAAGAACAGCGTACCTAGCAACATGCCAGTAGTGGATGACAAGAACACCGTACCTAGCAACATGCCAGTAGTGGATGACAAGAACACCGTACCTAGCAACATGCCAGTAGTGGATGACAAGAACACCGTACCTAGCAACATGCCAGTAGTGGATGACAAGAACAGCGTACCTAGCAACATGCCAGTAGTGGATGACAAGAACACCGTACCTAGCAACATGCCAGTAGTGGATGACAAGAACAGCGTACCTAGCAACATGCCAGTAGTGGATGACAAGAACACCGTACCTAGCAACATGCCAGTAGTGGATGACAAGAACACCGTACCTAGCAACATGCCAGTAGTGGATGACAAGAACACCGTACCTAGCAACATGCCAGTAGTGGATGACAAGAACACCGTACCTAGCAACATGCCAGTAGTGGATGACAAGAACAGCGTACCTAGCAACATGCCAGTAGTGGATGACAAGAACAGCATACCTAGCAACATGCCAGTAGTGGATGACAAGAACACCGTACCTAGCAACATGCCAGTAGTGGATGACAAGAACACCGTACCTAGCAACATGCCAGTAGTGGATGACAAGAACACCGTACCTAGCAACATGCCAGTAGTGGATGACAAGAACACCGTACCTAGCAACATGCCGCCTCTGACGTAATATTATAATGAAATCTATACCTTTACCTAGCAAAGAATACCACAGTCTGAGTCACTCTGATAAGCCTATGTGCAGCCATAAAATTACTGATATACCTAAATAGCACAGTAAATTTTATCATAAAATATGTGAACCTGAAACTTTTATTATTATTATTATTATCGATAAAATATACACAACATATCCAGGAAGGAGAAATATCTAATATTAACAAGTTATTAACGACTTCATCTTTTTAGTTTTAAAAAAATAAATACAGTGATGCTCTTCTTAAGATTCAAGTTGTAAGTTTGTGCATAGCTTTGGAACATACATGATACATATATGCATATAAGTGATAATCCAAATATCCACGACATCCTATATAGCCTATTCAAGATAAATACAATGCTGTGAAATAGTAGTTAACACAGTGACCGACGAGATCAAATTGGAACATCAACAGTGACCACCACACCCTAAGGCAGACATAGACGGTCCCACTATAGCAGAAAACTCTTAAATATATTGCTAAGCAGTGTAATTACCATTTGCCAGACTGTGACAGTACACAGCTAACTGACGACGTAGAATATACAAAGCCAAGCTCTTCACAGCATGGTATTACAGCAGGGACATCCTGCATCAGTCCAAAATTAAACTAAAAACATTCTAGCTACGGTCCTTGTTAGGAAAAAAACAAAAAAAAACAATACACGTTCTGAATGTTTAAGAGAAAACACTGAGGTGAAGAAACTTGCACGAGACAACAACAACAACAGTACGTCCACCAGGATTAAAAACAACAACAACAACCTTTAAGTAACCCATAAGCAAGGCAGGGGGCGCTTGGTGATAGGTAAGCTTCTAAAACCATCTCAGTATGCTAGCGTAGGTGAGCGAATCTTAACAGAAGCAATGTTCACACACACACACACACACACACACACACACACACACACACACACACACACACACACACACACACAGGAGACAGGAAGGACTCCAGGAATTCAGAATAGGGAGGTATACCAACAAGTGCTGGATGAAATACACACAACCGAGGAGGAGGTGAAGAAGCTGCTATGTGAACTCGATACCTCAAAAGCGGTGGGACCGGACAACATTTCTCCGTGGGTCCTTAGAGAGGGAGCAGAGATGTTGTGTGTGCCACTAACACAAATCTTCAACACATCCATTGAAACTGGGCAACTACCTGAGGCGTGGAAGATGGCAAATGTAGTCCCAATTTTTAAGAAAGGAGACAGACACGAGGCATTAAACTACAGACCTGTGTCACTGACGTGTATAGTATGCAAAGTCATGGAGAAGATCATCAGGAGGAGAATGGTGGAGCACCTAGAAAGACACAAGCTTATAAACGACAACCAGCATGGTTTCAGGGAAGGAAAATCCTGTGTCACAAACCTACTGCAGTTTTATGACAAGGTAACAGAAGTAAGACACGAGAGAGGGGTGGATAGACTGCATTTTTGGACTGCACGAAGGCGTTCGACACAGTTCCTCACAAGAGATTAATGCAAAAGCTAGAGGATCAGGCACACGTAACAGGAAAAGCACTGCAATGGATCAGAGAATATCTGACAGGGAGGCAACAACGAGTCATGGTACGTGACGAGATGTCAGAGTGGGCACCTGTGACGAGTGGAGTTCCACAAGGGTCAGTCCTAGGACCTGTACTGTTTTTGGTATATGTGAATGACATAACGGAAGGGATAGACTCAGAAGTGTCCCTGTTTGCAGATGATGTGAAGTTAATGAGAAGAATCAAATCAGTCGAGGATCAGGCAGGAATACAAAGAGACCTGGACAGGCTGCAAGCCTGGTCCAGTAACTGGCTCCTTGAATTTAACCCTGCCAAATGTAAAGTCATGAATATCGGGGAAGGGCAAAGAAGACCGCAGACAGAGTATAGTCTAGGTGGCCAAAGACTGCAAACCTCACTCAAAGAAAAAGATCTTGGGGTGAGTATAATACCGAGCACATCTCCTGAGGCACACATCAATCAGATAACTGCTGCAGCATACGGGCGGCTGGCAAACCTAAGAATAGCGTTCCAATACCTCACCAAGGAATCATTCAAGACTCTGTATACCATATACGTCAGGCCCATACTGGAGTATGCAGCACCAGTTTGGAACCCACACCTGGTCAAGCACGTCAAGAAATTAGAGAAAGTGCAAAGGTTTGCAACAAGACTAGTCCCAGAGCTAAGGGATTGTCCTACGAAGAAAGGTTAAGGGAAATCGGCCTGACGACACTAGAGGACAGGAGGGTTAGGGAGACATGATAACGACATATAAAATACTGCGAGGAATAGATAAGGTGGACAGAGACAAGATGTTCCAGAGAGGGGACACAGAAACAAGGGGTCACAATTGGAAGTTGAAGACTCCTATGAGTCAAAGGGATGTTAGGAAGTATTTCTTCAGTCATAGAGTTGTCAGGAAGTGGAATAGCTTGGAAAGCGACATAGTGGAGGCAGGAACCATACATAGTTTTAAGACTAGGTTTGATAAAGCTCATGGAGCAGGGAGAGAGAGGACCTAGTAGCAATCAGTGAAGAGGCGGGGCCAGGAGCTATGACTCGACCCCTGCAACCACAAATAGGTGAGTACAAATAGGTGAGTACACACACCTTAGAGCTAGTGATCACATGGTTCTGATCTTCGAGTACAATGTTAACAGTGGAGAGTGAATTAGCACGAGATGGACGGGAGAAACCAAACTACAGAGTCACAGAGTCGCTCATTTGCTCAGAACTACTAAACACCTCTAATATAGTTGAGGTTTTGGCAGTAAAGATTGAAAACCATTGTGGTTGTATACAGGCCTCCGGATGCAACTTCCCAGCAATTCGAAGAACAGCTTTTGAAAATTGACCACTGTCTGTAAAATTTCCCAACACCTGCCCCAAACATCTTGCTACTGGGGGATTTCAACTTGAAACACCTAAAATGGAGGAGTGTAGTAAATAATGTTTTAGCAGAGATCACCCCAGGAGGCAGCTCAGATGAAAATTCACACACACGAACTATTTATTATCTGTACCAAATTCACCTAAAACCAGCAAATATTAGAGCCTACAAGACTAGAAAATACACTGGTCCTCATCTTCACTAACGACGACGATCAGATACGTAATATAACCGTATCAAAGACAACACACTCAGATCACAACATAACAGAGGTACAGTCATGTGATCAGTTATGAGGGCGCCTTCACAAAATTCATCAGTAACAAAACCCTACAATGGGAACAAGTCAACAATGTCCTAAATGAAACAAGCTGGGAAGATATCCTAATCAACACGGATCCAAACCTTTGCCTAGAAAAAAATAAGTCTGTGGCACTTGAGTTCTTCTCAAGGCACATTCCATTAAGAAAAAGAAAGAGAAGATGTAAACTAGAAAGAGAGAAAACCTCCCTATACAGAGGAAGGAGAAGAATCACAGAGCTGCTGAGAGGGGTCAGTATATATGAAATATGAAGGGAGGCATTGGTCAGAGAAATAATAAATATCGAACTTACGCTTAAGGAATTTTACAGGAAAAAAGAATCTCAGGAAGAACTTAAAGCCATAATGGAAATTGAAAGAAACCCAAAATACTTATTTTCTTATGCCAAATCTAAGACGAAAACAACATCTAGTACTGGACCCCTGCTTAGACGAGATAGGACCTACACAGATGACAGCAAAGTAGTGAGTGAGATATTTAAGTCCCAATATGACTCACTCAGTGTTCAGTGAGCCATTAACCAGACTCAGGGTCGACAATCTAAATGATTTTCGTATGACCGAGACTCAAAATCTAGTTATTTAAAAAATCTCTGATATTATTCTAACACCACAAAACTTCGAAAACGCAATTAATGACATGGCCATGCACTCTGTCCCAGACCCAGACTCGTGAAACTCCGTGTTCATCAAGAACCGCAAGAAGCCCCTATCACGTGCCTTCAGCAGTCTATGGTGAGGGAACATGGACACAGCAGTCATCACACAGTCACTAAAAACAACACACATAGTAGTTTTAGTAGCAGTAGTAATAGCAGTAGTAGTAGCAAAAGTAATAGTAGTAGTTTTAGTAGTAGTAGCAGCAGTAGTAGTAGTAGCAGTAGTACTAATAGTAGTTTTAGTAGTAGTAGCAGCAGCCGTAGTAGCAGTAGTAACAGTAACAGTAGTAGTAGTATTAGCAGTAGTAGTAGCAGTAGTAGTAGTTGTAGTACTAGGAGGAGGAGGAACTGTTGGAGTAGGAGGAGGAAAGGGTGGGGGGATGAGGGGGAGGAGAAAGAGAAGATGAAGAAAGATGAAGTATAGTAAGGATGGAAGAGAAGGGATAAAAGATGGTAATATGGTAAAGAGGAAGTGAAGGAGGAGAGAAGATGGATGGATGATGCAGGCGTAATACTCACTATATCTTCATCAACACATTTATCTTCCGCCACAAGATAAAAACATATATACATGCGAACTTGGAGGATGTCATTTTTTTTATTAGGGTGGAAGATGAAGGTGGGGGCGGTAGTGAGAGGTGGGGAGAGAGTTGGGGAGGGTAACAGAGAAGATTTGGGTTGGGGTGTGACTTGGGGTGAGGGCTGAGAAAGATAGGTGGGGGATGGAGAGGGGTAGGAATAAGGGCGAGGATGGGGGTAAGCGTAAGGAGATGTCGTGATGGGGGTTTGGTGGAACTTGGAGTAATGGGGTAAGATAAACGAAATGTACTTATTAATACAAATAACCCGCACATAGGTGAAAGAAGCTTATAACTATTTGCCATGGACCATTGACTAGTCACACTAACACACGAAGAGGGAGCCAGTGTATATAGGAGAGGAGAAGAGGTTCTCAAGTCACATCTGGTAGTCTGGGGTAACTAGTTACTAGTTCAACAGACTGCTCCCTAAATAACAGTGGAGAATCGAAGTTGAAGGTCGTCACCGACACAACAGAACGTAACACTGGAAACCACAAAATTTCTAAAACATTAACATACATGATACTTAACCAGGCAAAGCAGCACCTACCCAGCAACACAGGAGTCACATGATCTCATCGTCTACCCGTCCTCATCCCAACATGGCATTCTTCAGGTCACCAGCGTCACTCACACCTCACTCTCCGCCTATATATAATGTCTTTCAACCTCTGTATGTTAGAAGTGATCAATAATAAATAGGTCCTGGTGTTTGCTTACATGTTTTTCTAAACCAAGTTGTCGGTATTTATTACCAAGGTTTATACCATTCACGTTTCTACGTTACAGTAGTCTAGCTGCACTCATGGTATTCTTTCGGTTGATAGTCAGACTATCCATCTAAGTAACAGTATCAATTCCGACTGTTTATAAAGACTCAGTTTTGTGACAGAATTTTGAGTCACCTCTTTTATTAACCACAAAGTTTGTAGCTCTTGGTTAGAGGAGGGAAGAAAGCCAGAGTATAAAGGAGAAGGAGCGGTAATGGTAATAAAAGCTATCGTGAACAAGAAGTAGTAGAAGGTGGAAGAGAAGGAGGAAAATAATAATTGCAAAGTGTAGTATTACTGTAGAAAGAGTAGTAGTAGCAGCAGCAGTAATAGTGGAGGTTCATAAGAACAAGAAATAGAGGAGCACTGTTGGAGTACTACTGACCCACGGACGCAGGAAAGGTAAGGAGAGGAGAGGTTCTGAAGTTTAGAGTATTTGACAACGTAATGAGAAAGGAAAGCATAAACAAAACCAAGACTAAGATTCTTCTTAGAAAAGTTGTGAAGGCTAGAAGAAAGGTAGACAATTTTGGTAGAAAACCAGTTAATAGGATGACTGTGATCTTTAACATCACACAAAAGAGTATTGTTAGTCTGCTCTCCAAGTATATCATAAAGAGAGCGGACAGTTTCTGCAAATTATAGGAGAGGACAAGAGGAGCAGAAAATGGCGGAGACGCCAAAGCCACACTAGCATGAGGAGAGGTATGAACTAGAGTATTACTCTGGCGAAAGTTCAGTATCAAATTGTGTTGTCAAGAGTTGAAATACTGGAAATATAGGGAAGGCAAATAAGAAGAGATTTCACAAGTGAAAAAGAGTCCGTTTAGCTGCTAGAAGGCAGAGTTTAGGAAATTAGATGGGCAGCCAAACTAAGAGAACCAACTGCGAAAAGTGAAAATTTCTGAGTCGAGAATTTGAGGGGTCACAGATACGGTAAACCGGAGGAAGATAATTGCAATGTGAAGGCTTACTCAGCCCTGTCAGATCCTAAGTAAGTATTTGACAAGGCTGGCTCCTCCTTATGGAAATAAATGATGGAAAACATAATAACATGAGAAGATAAACACTTATTATAAGAATTCAGGCAATAATATAAAATAATTAAACCTGAAAATTAATCCTACTTGAAGAAAAATTATAAATGAATTATATAAATAATACGTGATTCAAAGCTAATTTATATACAGATGTTGGGTGTAGAATGGTGTTGTGCCGATGTTCTTGACACAACTGACTGATTCTTGGAACTCAAAACCATTGTTGATGATGAGGGGGGGAGGGGTCACAGTTGGGAGTGACTAAATAGATGAAGGTTTCCACAAGATATGTTGCGGTCCGTAAGTAACCAGTCAAAACACCAGGAACGCTGGAGTAGTCACCACTTGAAGAATGATGTGTAGCTGAGTTTTGGTTAATGGTGGAAGGGTAGGGGTCGGGCCAGTGTAGGTAGATAGGTCTAGCGACGTCTCTTGACCCTAGTGAGGTCTATACTCCATCTAACTACCTCTGCATGTGCCGAATGACTCTAGCCAGCAGTCAAGGCTAGAATGAAAAACAACACAGTTACACACCACTCGATAAATCACTCACACGACAGACGTACGGCCTTTAAATGAAATGGTGACGATTAAACAATTGATCTAGCAGAAAATTCAGGCAGGAATAACTTAAGTCCAAAACCCAAAATAAGAGTGACACTCTTAAGACAATCCCAAAATAAGACAGAACAGGACGAATACTTACAGATGCGTTAGGAGCTTCTAGTCAAGTTATTATCCACAGGTCGAAGACGCACACGTCACCTCCCACCTGGTGAAAAAGGGGAGGGGATAGCAGGAGCTAGTCACTCATCCTATCTTAACAAGCAGACTGCCCAACAAACTACCACCATCATACATTCATACTTTCACTACTCCTATCTATTGAACTTTTCCCTCACATGCAATATTACCGTGTTTCAATCCCCGCCTCCTCCTCTTCCTCCCATGAATCTCATATTTCCACTCTAATCCCAAGAACACAGAATCAGAGCAATTCCACTACATCACACAATGTTGCAACTGCTGTGTATATACCCACCTCGCCTGTGTATATACCCACCTCGCCTGTGTATATACCCACCTCGCCTGTGTATATACCCACCTCGCCTGTGTATATACCCACCTCGCCTGTGTATATACCCACCTCGCCTGTGTATATACCCACCTCGCCTGTGTATATACCCACCTCGCCTGTGTATATACCCACCTCGCCTGTGTATATACCCACCTCGCCTGTGTATATACCCACCTCGCCTGTGTATATACCCACCTCGCCTGTGTATATACCCACCTCGCCTGTGTATATACCCACCTCGCCTGTGTATATACCCACCTCGCTTGTGTATATACCCACCTCGCCTGTGTATATACCCACCTCGCCTGTGTATATACCCACCTCGCCTGTGTATATACCCACCTCGCCTGTATATATACCCACCTCGCCTGTGTATATACCCACCTCGCCTGTGTATATACCCACCTCGCCTGTGTATATACCCACCTCGCCTGTGTATATACCCACCTCGCCTGTGTATATACCCACCTCGCCTGTGTATATACCCACCTCGCCTGTGTATATACCCACCTCGCCTGTGTATATACCCACCTCGCCTGTGTATATACCCACCTCGCCTGTGGAACAAATGCTACTCCAACTGCGCCAATGAAATGTCACGACTGGAAAACTAATCATTACACTGTGAATATATTAATGGTATATAATACCAACAAGTTGATAAATAAGCCTACATAATGGGCTTCTTCAGCGGCAGCAATGTAGATGTAGTGTGATGGATTGTGAAGGACCTGCCTAGTATGGGCCAACAGGCCTACTGCAGTGATCCTCCTTTCATATGTTCTTATTTTCTATCTCCATCGAAGAAGTACATTCATGTGGAAAAGTCTGCTCCATAGTCTGGAACACAGTCTGCTCCAAACTCTGGATCAAAACAACAATTGTTCCAGACTATGCAACAGAGCTCTTCTCTCTTGAGTAAATATAATAATGATGTAAAACACCGATAAGTTGATATGTAAACTAATATGTAAGCAGAAATACAGAAAAAACGGAAAATAAAAAAAATCTTTTGAAAAATAGTGCATAATTCTGGCAACATGTTGATGCAATCAGCTTGTTTCTATCATATTTCTAAGCATCTTTTTCCAAAAATGTTATCTTTTTTGTTTTTGATGTCATCAAGAGGACATGATGCCAATTCGTGTTTTTTTTCTTATTTTTCAATCCAAAAATTACGAATTTCATGATTGTTTCTTTGCAAATACACAACATGGCATCTTGTCTGTCGACGCCATATTAGTGCTGAGAGTGAGAGCTTCAGATCTCACCCTGTGCACTCGCAGTAGCTCTCTCTTCTCCAGTGCCGCGGGTTCAAACCCCACCCTTGGTATGGTTTGTGTGTGGTATGTCGACTCGCCACCACTACTGTTTGTCTTTTCTTAACAACTTTAATCTGTGGGGTTTCTGGAGAATCACTAAGTTTGTTTTCAACACTGTGTAATTCTAACGGCACTAATTTATCTGATGGTTCCATTAACATCAGGATGTATGGTCAAAACTTTTTCAAGAGGCCATACAGACCTCGGACCATCATTGTCAATAATCACTATGTCACCAGGTCTTAAGGACGTATGAGTTTCAGGAACACCAGCTCCATAGAAGTGTTCTCTCAGTGAGGTAAGATAGTCTTCTCGCCAAATTTTCTCCCAGCGTTCAATCACATTATTAAGGTGTTTGAATTTACATCTGAATTGCTCAGGTTCGAGATAAGTAGGATCCCCCATGATTTCTTGATCATTCATGGCAGGAAATGGTTCGAGCCTTCTGCCATGGAGTAAATGAGATGGACTTAACACGATGATGATGATAATAATAATAATAATAATAATAAATAATATATATTAAGTAATTCAGCTTTACATAACGTAGAGATAAATTATTTCTCTTGTCACACCTCCTACATGAAGGTTATTAAAGGTCAAGAAGAGAAAAGCTTTAAGATGGGCAGTAAGATATAGAGAAAGTCAAAATATGCTTCGGAAAAGTGAAGAGAGAAGTAAAGAACATTATAGTTCCCTCTCTGAGAAGACTTGGAAAGGCTTGAGTAATTCTCGTCAGTATCTAAGCCGATCACAAAGCACCTGCAGCTGGTCTTTCCATTTCCTCGCATTAATTATTCAAGGATTGAGGAACCACTTAAATACTTTCTTTTTATCGGATCAGTCTCTGAGAGAAAAAAAATTCTCTAGTGGCAGGTAACGACAGAGACCCTTAGCCGAGTCAGCGAGCATTCCAGGCCGTCACTTTGACAGTGTAGTAGTAGTAATAATAATAATAATAATAATAATAATAATAATAATAATAATAATAATAATAATAATAATAATAATAGAAATAACAACTGGGAATATCACAAAAATGATATGACCCACTCTTATTATTATTATTATTATTATTATTATTATTTTAACACACCGGTCATCTCCCACCGAGGTAAGATGACCCAAAAGAGAAAAAAAAAAAACATTCACCGTCATTCATTTAATTGGTGGCCTGCCAGAATCTTGTTGACATCAATGTTGAGAAGTCTTCTGTTCTGCAACATCCTGACTCCTCTTTAAGCAAAATAACGCCTTCGGGGATACCTAGTTAACCAAGGTTCATAATTAGCTAGCCAGAGTTCTTGTAGGAGCTCTTCACCAACACAGTCAAGACTCCACTTCCCTCACATGCTGCTGACTAAATACTCCATAGAGTAGCTGCTGGTCCACTGGTAAAAACATATCCAAAAGAAAAAAATTGCAATGGGAATGCGATACAAGTTGTACAATAATGCAATAATATAGGTTAAATTTAGTTAGAATTTAAATATGAAATGAATTCCAAATTAAGGTAAAATAAAATATTGTACATGGAAGCAATAAAATTATACTTACATAGATTAGATCAGAAGTTATCACATTTGTGCAACATATCGCACAAGTGTCTCATTCTTCAACTTATCGCTTTTCTAAGACATTTACATCATATCTGTCAGACACAGCAACATCTTGGGATCTTGACACAGGGAATTCTTCAACTCTTGCCTAAGCATGACTTACTGTTCTGGTAGATAAACCATACCACGGGTGGCGATAGAACCCGCGGTCAGAGAGTTATAAAACTCCAGACCGACGCGTTATCCACTGGGCCAGCTGGCTACAAGATTCATCCAACTAGGAATATTTAGCCGTCATGATAGCGGCTTTGAGGGGACATGAGCTAGAGTTCATCACGGCCACTCTGGCGGGAGATTCGTCCGTAAAAACTTGCATTTGTGGTCACAGTGGTGCCTATGCTAACCTTCCTATGGTGTATAAATATATCTAGTTGGATGAATCTTATTGTAGCCAGCTGGCACAGTGGCTAACGCGTCGGTCTAGAGTTTTGAGACTCTCTGATCGGGGGTTCTAACCCCACCCGTGGTATGGTTTGTTTGCAATCGTGTCATTATGATTTCATGAGTCGAGTTATACTGGTAGATTTTTTTCCACTGGCTCACTCGCCTTCTGTTGCTTCTACAGTATATAAGCCACTTCGCGCATATGCTGTACTTTTCTTATGACTGATCAACTGAACACATCGACTCCAGGCTGGGGACGGATTACACCAAAAGCATCTTAATGTTCCACCGTTCTTCTCTGTAATGAACTGAAGAAGCCACGGGTTGGAGACACGTTTTCGCAGTAAAGACTCTCAGATGTTACACAAGTGTCTCACCTCACACTCTGAGGTCCGTGGTTCGATTCCCGGAATGGGTGGAAATACTGGGGCGTGTTTCCTTAACACACGTGCTGTCCTTGTTCACCTAGCAGTAAGTAGGTACACCTGGGTGTTAACCTACTGGTGTGTGTCGCATCTTGGAGACAAAATTTAAGTAATTGCTCGAAATGCACTGCATAACCCGAGGCTTTCAACATGGTATATCACTGTTACTCTTTTTTTGGGCTGCGTATTGTAAATAAAAAGTCCTGGCAACTAAAGGGTAAATGACCTGCCTGTCTAGGGACATTTATATTATTTAAAATAGAAAAAGAAACCACTCTAGGGCCACCTTGCACCTTCACATTAAATGTGGAACGTTAATTAGTCAATATTATTTTTTGGGTTATCCTAGGTTTACTACACATGTATGATAATCTATGTAATTGTATTTGTGTATACCTGAATAAACTTACTTATAAGGAAGGACACAAAAACTCACCTATACAAATATATATATTAATAGTAACGTATACACAACCTACAATCCACTCTAGTACAACATCACCTTTAGTCACTCACATCAGCTCACTAGCACACTGCTACTAGTGAGTAAAACAAAATATATACACATTTATAAACAGGGAGTCTCCATGACACCCTACCCTTTCTGCCGGTCTGTCTACCAGCAGGCAAAAACACTATACGAGTACTCTCCCAAAACTTAAACAGACCTCATACGAGTACTCTCCCAAAACTTAAAGTCCTCATACGAGTACTCTCCCAAAACTTAAACAGTCCTCATACGAGTACTCTCCCAAAACTTAAACAGTCCTCATACGAGTACTCCCCCAAAACTTAAAGTCCTCATACGAGTACTCTCCCAAAACTTAGTCCTCATACGAGTACTCTCCCAAAACTTAAACAGTCCTCATACGAGTACTCCCCAAAACTTAAAGCAGTCCTCATACAGTACTCCCCAAAACTTAGTCCTATACGAGTACTCTCCAAAACTTCCTAAGTAAAACAGTCCTCATACAGTACTTCCCAAAACTTAGTCCTCATACGAGTACTCTCCCAAAACTTAAACAGTCCTCATACGAGTACTCCCCAAAACTTAAACAGTCCTCATACGAGTACTCCCCAAAACATAAAGTCCTCATACGAGTACTCCCCCAAAACTTAAACAGTCCTCATACGAGTACTCTCCCAAAACTTAAACAGTCATCATACGAGTACTCTCCCAAAACTTAGTCCTCATAAGAGTACTCCCCCAAAACTTACAGTCCTCATACGAGTACTCCCAAAATTTAAACAGTCCTCATACGAGTACTCCCCCAAAACTTAAACAGTCCTCATACGAGTACTCACCCAAAACGTAAATAGTCCTCATACGAGTACTCCCCCAAAACTTAAAGTCCTCATACGAGTACTCTCCCAAAACTTAAACAGTCCTCATACGAGTACTCTCCCAAAACTTAAACAGTCCTCATACGAGTACTTCCCCAAAACTTAGTCCTCATACGAGTACTCTCCCAAAACTTAAACAGTCCTCATACGAGTACTCCCCCAAAACTTAAACAGTCCTCATACGAGTACTCCCCCAAAACATAAAGTCCTCATACGAGTACTCCCCCAAAACTTAGTCCACATACGAGTACTCCCCCAAAACTTAAACAGTCCTCATACGAGTACTCTCCCAAAACTTAAACAGTCATCATACGAGTACTCTCCCAAAACTTAACAGTCCTCATACGAGTACTCTCCCAAAACTTAAACAGTCCTCATACGAGTACTCTCCCAAAATTAGTCCTCATAAGTACTAACTAAGTCCTCATACGAGTACTCCCAAAACTTAAACAGTCCTCATACGAGTACTCCCCAAAACTTAAAAGTCCTCATACAGTACTCCCCAAAACTTAAAAGTCCTCATACGAGTACTCTCCCAAAACTTAACAGTCCTCATACGAGTACTCCCCAAAACTTAAACAGTCCTCATCAGTACTCTCCCAAACTTAGTCCTCATACAGTACTCTCCCAAAACTTAAAGTCCTCATACGAGTACTCTCCCAAAACTTAAACAGTCCTCATACGAGTACTCTCCCATAACTTAAACAGTCCTCATACGAGTACTCTCCCAAAACTTAAAGTCCTCATACGAGTACTCTCCCAAAACGTAGTCCTCATACGAGTACTCTCCCAAAACGTAGTCCTCATACGAGTACTCTCCCAAAACTTAAAGTCCTCATATGAGTACTCCCACAACTTAAACAGTCCTCATACGAGTACTCTCCCAAAACTTAAACAGTCCTCATACAGTACTCTCCCAAAACTTAAAGTCCTCATACGAGTACTCTCCCAAAACGTAGTCCTCATACGAGTACTCTCCCAAAACTTAAAGTCCTCATATGAGTACTCCCACAACTTAAACAGTCCTCATACGAGTACTCTCCCAAAACTTAAACAGTCCTCATACGAGTACTCTCCCAAAACTTAAACAGTCCTTATACGAGTACTCCCAAAACTTAGTCCTCATACGAATACTCCCCCAAAACTTACAGTCTTCATAAAAGTACTCTCCAAAACTTAAAGTCCTCATACGAGTACTCCCCCAAAACTTAAAGTCCTCATACGAGTACTCTCCCAAAACTTAGTCCTCAAACGAGTACTCTCCCAAAACTTAGTCCTCATACGATTACTCCCCAAAACTTAAACAGTCCTCATACGAGTACTCTCCCAAAACTTAAAGTCCTCATACGATTACTCCCCCAAAACTTAAACAGTCCTCATACGAGTACTCTCCCAAAACTTACAGTCCTTATACGAGTACTCTCCCAAAACTTAGTCCTCATACGAGTACTCCCCCAAAACTTAAGTAGTCCTCATGCGAGTACTCTCCCAAAACTTAAACAGTCCTCATACGAGTACTCTCCCAAAACTTAGTCCTTATACGAGTACTCTCCCAAAACTTAGTCCTCATACGAGTACTCCCCCAAAACTTAAACAGTCCTCATACGAGTACTCTCCCAAAACTTAAAGTCTTCATACGATTACTCCCCCAAAACTTAAACAGTCCTCATACGAGTACTCTCCCAAAACTTAGTCCTTATACGAGTACTCTCCCAAAACTTAGTCCTCATACGAGTACTCCCCCAAAACTTAAGTAGTCCTCATGCGAGTACTCTCCCAAAACTTAAACAGTCCTCATACGAGTACTCCTCCAAAACTTAAACAGTCCTCATACGAGTACTCCCCCAAAACTTAGTCCTCATACAAGTACTCTCCCAAAACTTAAAGTCCTCATACGAGTACTCTCCCAAAACTTAGTCCTCATACGAGTACTCCCCCAAAACTTAAAGTCCTCATACGAGTACTCTCCCAAAACTTTCAAGTCCTCATACGAGTACTCTCCCAAAACTTAGTCCTCATACGAGTACTCTCCCAAAACTTAGTCCTCATACGAGTACTCCCCCAAAACTTAGTCCTCATACGAGTACTCTCCCAAAACTTTAACAGTCCTCATACGAGTACTCTCCCAAAACTTAAAGTCCTCATGCGAGTACTCTCCCAAAACTTAAAGTCCTCATACGAGTACTCTCCCAAAACTTAGTCCTCATACGAGTATTCTCCCAAAACTTAAAGTCCTCACACGAGTACTCCCCCAAAACTTAGTGCTCATACGAGTACTCTCCCAAAACTTAGTCCTCATACGAGTACTCTCCCAAAACTTAAAGTCCTCATACGAGTACTCTCCCAAAACTTAAACAGTCCTCATACGAATACTCTCCCAAAACTTAAACAGTCCTCATACGAGTACTTCCTCAAAACTTAAAGTCCTCATACGAGTACTCTCCCAAAACTTACAGTCCTCATACGAATACTCTCCCAAAACTTAAACAGTCCTCATACGAGTACTTCCTCAAAACTTAAAGTCCTCATACGAGTACTCTCCCAAAACTTAAACAGGCCTCTGCACACTAGGGCCTTACAGGTAAACATGAGAACACTTAAACACAAATAAAATTACCTATAGTATAAACTAAAAACAAGAAAATCCCCCACTCACGCACCTACATCTTACTTCATCTGCTGTGCCTCACCTACTGTACAACACACCTCACTCTCCTCTCTCCTGGTCACTCTGACTGACCAGGAATAATACGCGTCCGGTTTCAGTACAAATCCCGGAACTATGGAACATATTTTATACAATATTTTTACTTCATCAGACTGCGTAATAATAACTGTTGTCACCTAAGTCTGTATAAGTTGTATAATTCACTTGCAGAAAATGAAGTTTATTATTAATATTACAATTATTATTATTATTATTATTATTATTATTGTTGTTGTTGTTGTTGTTGTTGTTATTTGTATCATTATAATATCAGCCTCATCCAATTGACTTAAAAAATTCAGTACTTGTGCATGGCCACCAGGGATAAATTCCTGGAACAATTAGCCTATGCGCCCTGTGACCAAAGTTGTTGAACCTTTTCCAGTCATCCTAGAACTTCCAAAACCCTCATCAATGTACAATAACTTCAGATGTTCAAAAACGTTCTCCTAACTTAAATACGAAGATCATATTTACCCATTTCATTTGTAAAATAGTGATATTTTTATTCCCTCTAAATCAGGTTAAGTACATTTAATTTTCCCTCTATTGAACAAGTACATTATATATTTGGTAAAATTAAACTGTTAGTGTTGGAGAAAATTTGGTTATGTAGTAAATTGACTCGTTTTATTGTCTACAAGTTTTCGCTGCTTCTGTGGTTCCCTGAACACATTGTTCGGTCTGTTGTTAGGTCGAAAAACCTCCAATTAGTCTGTTTTATTTAATAAAAATAGCTGTATATATATTCAGTAACAAAGTTTGCCTCCGAAAAAAAAAAAATTAAATTAAATTTTAAATTAAAAAAAAAATGGAAATCTAAAATTAAAAACTTGATAAAAACATTGAAATTCAAAACTTGAAAAAAATGAAATAGAGTCACATCAGTTACTTAAGAAATCCTCTAATGATCGGCTTCAAATTTTCACCTTTGGTGACTCTTATTAAAAAAATCCTCGTAACTCGACAGTCTAAATCGATCGGCTCTAAATTTTCACCACTGGTGTACTGTGTCTAGGACAAGATTTTCAGAATTATGTACATGCGTTAGTACGTTATAGACAATGTTACACAGACACATCACAGAATAAGGTTGTTACTGTTAGCTGAGTTGGCGTTATATGTCACTTTAATTCTCAAAATGATATAGAATGTTTTTAAATTATTCTATTATTTTACCTTGTTGTTGATAAGAGGTTCTTGTTCCAAGGAACTAGACTTATCGTCATTTTGCTCGAATTAAATATGAATACATCACATTCTTCAGGCCCTGTATGACCCCTACTGGTTTAGCGTTTTCGCCTCATTCAAATACAACAATAGTGATCAGTATATATCTTTAATTGTTGGTTCAGTTTATTAAATGGATGAAAAAAATTCTTTGCTTCAGACTGTGTAGCTGGACGTTTCGTTGAACTTTGGTTGGTAACTCGATAATGCCTCTTTGGGTCGGCTTTAAACTTTTAGTGCTGATGTGTTTTCGTCTACGGAAGCTTTGTTGTGATTTAAAGTTGTGTAATTTTTAATATGCGATTTTTATTCAACCTGTTTTCTGTGAAATAACGGAAGATTGTCTCTTCTGATAACAAATTTATCAGTGGTTGACATTACTGAATTATCCTAAGTAAAATCTACATAATTTTCATTGAATACATTTTAATTACAAGGATACTTACCTGTTCAAGTAAACATTAAACACTGCAAATCTTGTTTAGATAAAAGTTTCCATTTATTTTGACCTGTTTTTTTCCAGATAGTAATTTTCATAAAAGAAACTGGCAATATTGAAATATTATTTTTTAATGCGATAATTTCTGAGAGCCTCATCAAATTGCTTTTATCTTTCAACACTGTCATCTTGATAACATGTGTTTAGAATGGCTTTAAACATAATTTGCCGGTATATTAAAGTACCCTCGAAGGGGGACTTTTAAAATGGTGCCTTATGTATCAAGTTAAATTAATGAAACGTTTCGTGTTTAGGCTAGATTGTTGAAACTGGTTGATTCTGTGCAATAAGTGGATAATTCTTCTGGTCTGTTTTAATTGTTGGGTTATAGTCGAGCAACATCAGCGAGAACTGCCGCTTTGCAAGGTGCCACCAGCAAGAACCGTGGACACGGACACCCCGGAACCCCGGGTCATCTCCCAGACTTACAAATGGCTCATACACTGAAGTCCACAAAAATACCCCATAACATTTGCGAATACTATTGTGTATCGCCTATCTACAACGGCAAATTAATTCACCAATAATGATGAGGTGTGGTGTGTCCTACACTCAATACCTCTGGGGTGTGAACCTCCGGTGGTGCTCCGGCCACGTCCCATGAACTTCCAACTCGCATTCCAACAGAAAGATTGGCCAATTATGCTGCTTGGAACGGTCGTCTCGTCCGGAGGGCTCCTCAGGATACAATTCGTACCCCGTTATGTATAAAGAAGCTCTATAATTCAAGTAGTTCTTCAGTCCTTGTGAGTTTCTGCGAACTCGTGTTATACGAGTTGTCTCTGTGACTTCTTGAGTGCAACTGATTTGCTAGTGTCTCTAAACTGTCTACATTCAAATTCGAAACACTAGCTATTTTATCTAATTCTACTAATTTACCTATTTCTACTTACATTAGGTCTCTAAATGTTGTTATTATCTCCTAGGATTATTATTTATAATTGCTTAAATCTGTCTAATATGACAAATATTATAAACAAGTGTTATGTTAAGGGTTCCTTATACTCGTGTATTGTGAAACGTTCGTGGAATAATTGCCACATTAATCTCATTGTAGTGAGGTTTTCTTCTTAAAGGAAACTTCCTTTGGATTTGCTTTTGTGTAAGTTAAAATGTGATAGTTTTATTAAATATAAAAAATAGTCACATGATTTAGCTGATCTAGTGATCTGTGACTTCTTGAGTGCAACTGATTTGCTAGTGTCTCTAAACTGTCTACATTCAAATTCGAAACACTAGCTATTTTATCTAATTCTACTAATTTACCTATTTCTACTTACATTAGGTCTCTAAATGTTGTAGATAAATGTTGTTATTATCTCCTAGGATTATTATTTATAATTGCTTAAATCTGTCTAATATGACAAATATTATAAACAAGTGTTATGTTAAGGGTTCCTTATACTCGTGTATTGTGAAACGTTCGTGGAATAATTGCCACATTAATCTCATTGTAGTGAGGTT
This sequence comes from Cherax destructor, assembly GCA_009830355.1. Classification (NCBI taxonomy): domain Eukaryota; kingdom Metazoa; phylum Arthropoda; class Malacostraca; order Decapoda; family Parastacidae; genus Cherax; species Cherax destructor. Next base: position 27,807 of record WNWK01014410.1, on the reverse strand, counting down.
TTCTTCTTAAAGGAAACTTCCTTTGGATTTGCTTTTGTGTAAGTTAAAATGTGATAGTTTTATTAAATATAAAAAATAGTCACATGATTTAGCTGATCTAGAAAAATCGCGTGTATACTGGCGCGTTTTTTTTTTTTTTTTTTTTTTACCGTTATTCCACATAAATTTCGGTGGTTTTAGGCTCCGTGATCAACACACGCTTTATCACCACTAATAACTATTTAATTCTGTGTTTTTTTAATTTTTTTTAACCAGCTGCTGAATATTCACAATTACCTTCAATATTCAGTTCGACATGATAGATTTAAGAGCATAAGAAAGAAGGAGCACTGCAGCATTCCTACTGGCCCATGCTAGGCACGTCCTAGTCACCTGCTGGCCTAAGCATTTTTGCTTGTTTTATGGTCAACATTCCGTTAAGAGGTATATGCTCACTCCGCCGCTGACAAATCCACTTCAATAAGATAAAATAAGATTTGTTCGGATTTTTAATCCAGATGGTTAGCCACCCAGAATAACCCAAGAAAGTCAGTGTGTCACTGAGGACTGTCTTATTTCCACTGTGGTCCCTCAATCTTTTCCCCCAGGATGTGACTCACACCAATCGACTAACACCCAGGTACATACTTACTGCCAGGGATAGGGTTCACTTATCCAGGGCAGGTATTACAACCTCAGGTTCTAAGGCCTGTTATCCTGAGTGTAAAAGGGAAACACAGTAGAAAATGCTTTGAATTGTATTTTCCTTCACCAATCAATTATATATCTGAATTTGTATTTTCCTTCACCAAGTATTTACAGCTTTGAACAACTATGTACACTATATACAAATAGAGTAGTATTAGTGCATGCCACGGTAGTCAAGGCAAAACAACAGCCAAAAGACAAGAGACGAATGTGCAACAACCAGCTCAGGGTGGAAATGACAATGGTAAACATGTGAGTGGAATCCACGTCACCTTTACCTTTGCCAGATCCACATTATGATTGGCTGAAGCAAGGTGTTGATCTGGTGATGGGGCCAAAATCACCAAATCCTTAACAAGATGGTTCACTGGTTGGTGAGGCAGCCTATGTGGGTGTGTTTAACATGCTCCGAATAAGGAGACGTACTCTTTGCATGCAACAGCAGGTGTGGGTTTTCTCGCTAGCTTAGTTGAGGATGTTATTAGGGCTTTAAACTAGGATTAGTTAGAGATATGGGTTTAGGAATGGAAAATAATGTGTCGAAATATTGAACTGATACATTTATTTTCCCTCTTTTCCTGCCATAACTTATCCTTCAACATTATTGATACTCCTTCTTTAGCTAAAACTCTATTATAAACCCCTCACTTAATTAATCCCATTTATTCCTCTCCCCTGAAACTCTCCTACCCGCTTCAGTTTTGTTTCACTTAAAGCCAGAACATCCAGCTTCTTTTCATTCATAACATCCACAGTCATCTCTTTCTTATCATTCGCACAACATCCACGCACATTCAAACATCCCACTTTGACGGTTTTCTTCTTTTTCTTTTAGTAAGTTATACGGGAAAAGGAGTTACTAGCCCATTGCTCCCGGCATTTTAGTTGACTTATACAACACGCATGGCTTTCAGAGGAAAGATTCTTATTCCACTCCCCCATGGATATGAAAGGAAAAACAATACGAACAAGAACTATTAAGGTAAATTAAAAAAAAAACTCAGATGAGTGTGTATACATAAACATGTACATGTATGTATTATGTAACCTAAATGTAAGTAGCAAGACGTACCTGAAATCTTGCATGTTTATGAGACAGAAAAAAGACACCAGCAATCCTACCATCATGTATAACAAATACAGGCTTCCGTTTTTCATTCACTTGGTAGGACGGTAGTACCTCTCTGAGGGGTTGCTGTCGACCAACCTACTACATATATTTATATGCAGAACAACCACTATGAAAAAATAGTGAAATTCCAAGATCTTTCGTGACTTCTCACATTATCAAGAAACTATAAAAGACAAAACATCAACAGGAAGGCATATAAGGGCAAGACTACACCTCAGATTCATGTCACAAGACAACTACACCTCACAGTCGCGTGACAACACCCGACTCGGTGAAACACAACTGATACTCTACCCAAGCATTATGATTTTTTACTTTTCTAATGTATCATTAAATTCTTCCAAAATTTTATTAATTATAAAAGAATCCAACTTAATTAATTATATAAACCAAAATAAATATTCATATTACTTTCAAAAACTGCTTTTTCATGAAATTTGATTCTATTATATTCCTGTCAACCATGGACTTGCTTGATACAACTTTCTCAGCCTTATGAAAATCAATTGGATGGTTAAAATCTCTCTCATGAATAAATAGAGCATTAGAATTTGGTTCAGAATTTTTTATCAAAAGTTTTTTTTTACTGTATCAACCAAGTTTTCATGGTAAGGGAGAACCAACATATTTTTAGTTGAATAAGGTTGATTGTCCCTTTTTGAATTGTATAAAGTATTTCTGGCAATTTTAGATCATTAGCTATTTCATAAATTTTATAGATTTCTTCATCTATGGACTCTGGACTACAAATACGTAAAGCTCTCAAAAACATTGATGAGAATACCGACAGTTGAACTCTATATTGATGTGAAGAATAATAGTGTACAAAGGAACAGTTAATTGTTGGTTTTCTTTAAATTTTAAATTTAAAATCATTGTTACCCTTAATAATTAAAACATCTAGGAAAGGCAATGAGTTATTTTCTTCAAACTCAAAAGTAAAATTATAGAATGAGCTAAACTATTTAATTTAACGAGGAAATTGTTTATATCTATATTTTTATGCATAAGACACAAAATATCATCAACATACCTATACAACTTAGCTCTGTTAGGAGGGATTATGTTAAGCAATCTTGTTTCAAAAAAATTCATGTATAAATTACTAAGAACAGGTGAGAGAAGATTTCCCATTGCCATACCAAACTTCTGAGTGTAAAACTCGTCATTAAACACAAATTTCGCATCAAAAAGGCAAAGTTTAATAAGTTTAATGATGGTAGGAACTGGCAATGGTAAATCGTAATTAACGAGTTCTTCAGATAAGAAACTTAACAAATCATCAACAGGAACTTTTGTAAACAAGGAAGTAACATCAAAACTAAACATGTTGAAATCACTTAACTCGGTCAAGGTGCTTAATTTTGATATTATCTGTTTATCGTGATTTTATTGCATATATATATATATATATGTCGTGCCGATTAGGTAAAACTTGCGATTTTGGCTTAAATAGTAACGCTCACCTTGCCATATAAGACAAGTGAAAATTTGTGTATGCAATAATTTCGCCAAAAGCATTCTGAACATAACGAAAAAAATATATTTCATTGTGTTTCTTTATTATTAAATTAATGTTAACGTATCTAAAATATATTTAGTTGGGTTAGGCTAAATTAAATTGCGCTTGTTGTAATAAAGTTAGGTAGGTTTTCAAAGTTTCTCTTGGTACAAAATTATAAATTCTTACATTAATATAAATGAAAAAAATATATCTTTAAACGTATAAGAGAAAATTTTAGAAAGGACTTAATTTTAGATGAGTTCTTGCTAATTGACCAGTTTTACCTAATCGGCACGACATATATATATATATATATATATATATATATATATATATATATATATATATATATATATATATATATATATATATATATATATATGTCGTGCCGATTAGGTAAAACTTGCTATTTTGGCTTAAATAGCAACGCTCATCTTGCCATATAAGACAAGTGAAAATTTGTGTATGCAATAATTTCGCCAAAATCATTCTGAACATAACGAAAAAAATATATTTCATTGTGTTTGTTTATTATTAAATTAATGTTAACGTATCTAAAATATATTTAGTTGGGTTAGGCTAAATTAAATTGCGCTTGTTGTAATAAAGTTAGGTAGGTTTTCAAAGTTTCTCTTGGTACAAAATTATAAATTCTTACATTAATATAAATGAAAAAAATATATCTTTAAACGTATAAGAGAAAATTTTAGAAAGGACTTAATTTTAGATGAGTTCTTGCTAATTGACCAGTTTTACCTAATCGGCACGACTATATATATATATATATATATATATATATATATATATATATATATATATATATATATATATATATATATATATATATATATATATGTCGTGCCGATTAGGTAAAACTTGCTATTTTGGCTTAAATAGCAACGCTCATCTTGCCATATAAGACAAGTGAAAATTTGTGTATGCAATAATTTCGCCAAAATCATTCTGAACATAACGAAAAAATATATTTCATTGTGTTTGTTTATTATTAAATTAATGTTAACGTATCTAAAATATATTTAGTTGGGTTAGGCTAAATTAAATTGCGCTTGTTGTAATAAGGTTAGGTAGGTTTTCAAAGTTTCTCTTGGTACAAAATTATAAATTCTTACATTAACATAAATGAAAAAATATATCTTTAAACGTATAAGAAAAATTTTAGAAAGGACTTAATTTTAGATGAGTTCTTGCTAATTGACTTCAGTTTTACTAATCTTATAATATATATTATATATATATATATATATATATATATATATATATATATATATATTATGCGAATGAATGGCTCAGAGAACCGACGAGTTGGTAAATTAGACACATATGCAACACTTGGGTATCTTTATTGAGGAAACGTTTCGCCACACAGTGGCTTCATCAGTCCATACAAAGGAGAATCGTGAAGAACAGGAGGAGTGTGAGGTTGTCAGGCCCTCAATCTTGAGACGATGTTGTCAGTCCATCAATCTTGAGCCATTCATTCGCATCCTGTCTGACACTGCAACATCTTGGTATCTTAATACAGGAATTTCTTCGCTTGCCTATTCCTTGGGCACGACCTACTTCCACATTGAACAAATGTGACACCTCCTACAACTGCTGCGCCTCTCCTGTCTACAGTATGTGGGCTCCCTCTGCTCATGTGCTGTTGTTCTGTTCAAGATTGATGGACTGACAACATCGTCTCAAGATTGAGGGCCTGACAACCTCACACTCCTCCTGTTCTTCACGATTCTCCTTTGTATGGACTGATGAAGCCACTGTGTGGCGAAACGTTTCCTCAATAAAGATACCCAAGTGTTGCATATGTGTATATATATATATATATATATATATATATATATATATATATATATATATATATATATATATATATTTTATCCCAGAAGTCACTACTACCACTCCATCCAACAGTACCTTCCTGGGAGCACGCTGGGTCACCACGCCATCGACACTGTCCTCAAGGACAAAGTGAATGACCTGAAAAGAATGGAGGAGAGAATAAGTGATCTTGATGCCCATGATGCCCTGTATCTCCTCACAAGGTGTCTTACTATGCCAAGACTCACTTACTTCCTGAGGTGCGCACCCTCTTTGAAAACCCAACACTTGACGAGTATGACGCACACCTGAGATCAACCTTCAAGAAGGCACTGAATCTGTCACTAGAGGATCAGCAATGGGAGCAGGCAACCCTCCCAGTGCGACTGGGAGGTATAGGGGTGCGCAAAGCAAGGCAGGTAGCGTTACCTGCATTTCTGTCATCGTGTTTGGCTTCCAGTGGATTAGTCAAGAGGATTGTCCCTGAACGTTTGAGAGGGGTGGTGGGAGCTCAAGACCCCAAGTTCATTGAAGCAGCAGTGCAGTGGGACATCCTGGCAGACTCCTCCAGTAGACCAGCTCCTCCCAAAGAGCACAAACAGTCCCACTGGGACAAACCGATCATGGAAAAAATTTCCAACACAATGCTCACCAACGCTTCAGGAAAGGACAAAGCTCGTCTCCTAGCGGTGAAGGCACCACACTCAGGAGATTTCCTTCTTGCTGTTCCCAATTCCTCTCTGGGGACTCGACTCGACCCACAGGCCATTCGGATTGGTGTTGCTCTTCGCCTAGCTGCCCCCATACTCACCGAACATAGGTGTATTTGCGGCAGGGCGACGGCTGACCAATTCGGACTTCATGGTCTAGTGTGTCACACATCAGAAGGGGAAATATGCTAGACATGAGGAGGTCAATGACATCATAAAGAAGCCTCGCCACAGCCCGTTGCCCAGCTCAACGGGAACCCCAAGTGCAGAGGTCTGATGGAAGTCAAAAGCGTCCTGATGGAGCCACCATGCTACCCTGGAAGGATGGTAAGCAGATTGCTTGGGACTACACCTGTGCTGCCACATTGGCAGACACCTACCTGCCACACTCCTTAGCCGAAGGGGTGGAGCTGCCAGCCACAGGGAGACCCAGAAGACCCGCAAATATGAAGACCTTCCCTCTTGCTATAACTTCATCCCAATAGGGTCGGAGACCCATGGAGCATGGGGCAAGTGTGCTCTAAAGTTTCTCAAGGAGCTGGGTGGAAAACTCATCATAGAAACCAAGGACCACGGGGCGACCAGCTTCCTGTTTCAGAGACTCAGTGTTGCGATCCAGAGGGGAAATGCCTGCAGTATTCTGGGCACGCGGCCCACTGCCGGGGAGTTGGACGAAGTATTTGACATGTAGCTCTGAGTTGTTATCTATGTTGTTTTACTCCCCATTGTATTTTGTATTTTGTCTTGAAATAAAGTTTGTATAAAAAAAAGATGGGGTAGTAGGGAAGTGGAATATTCAAATGGCTTCAGAAAGAAATCTAAATATTCTTCCTTGAAGTCTTTTTATCCACTTCTCCGAGGCAATGGGTCCCACAATTGACACTAGAGGTGGACCCCATCCTGTATATATATATATATATATATATATATATATATATATATATATATATATATATATATATATATATATATATATATATATATATACATACACACACACATATATATATATATATATATTTATATATATATATATATATATATATATATATATATATATATATATATATATATATATATATATAGTCGTGCCGAATAGATAAAACTGGTCAATTAGCAAGAACTCATTTAAAATTATTTTTTTTTCTAAAATTTTCTCTTATATGTTTAAAGATATATATTTTTATATTTATGTTAATGTAATAATTAATAATTTTGTTCCCAAAGAATCTTAGAAAACTTACCTAACCCTATTATATCAAGCGCAATATAATTTAGAATATTCTAAGTAAATATATATTCGGCACTACATATATTTCTCGTGACGAATAGGTAAAACTTGCGATTTTGCCTTAAATAGCAACGTTCTTCTTGCCGAATAAGGCAAGCGAAAATTTATGAATGCAATAATTTCGCAAAAATCATTCTAAACCTAACGGAAAAAATATATTTCATTGTGTTTGTTTATTATTAAATTATTGTAAACTTATCTAAAATATATTTACTTGGATTTGTCTAAATTAAATTTCGCTTTTTATAATATGGTTAGGTAAGCTTTCTAAGGTTCTTTTGGTGCAAAATTATTAACTTTTACATTAACATAAATGAAAAAATATATCTTTAAATGTATAAGAATTTTTTTTAGAAAGGACTTATATATATATATATATATATATATATATATATATATATATATATATATATATATATATATATATATATATATATGTCGTGCCGATTAGGTAAAACTTGCGATTTTGGCTTAAATAGCAACGCTCACCTTGCCATATAAGACAAGTGAAAATTTGTGTATGCAATAATTTCGCCAAAATCATTCTGAACATAACGAAAAAAATATATTTCATTGTGTTTGTTTAATAATAAATTAATGTTAACGTATCTAAAATATATTTAGTTGGGTTAGGCTAAATTAAATTGCGCTTGTTGTAATAAGGTTAGGTAGGTTTTCAAAGTTTCTCTTGGCACAAAATTATAAATTCTTACATTAACATAAATGAAAAATATATATCTTTAAACGTAGAAGAGAAAATTTTAAAAAGGACTAAATTTTAGATGAGTTCTTGCTAATTGACCAGTTTTACCTAATCGGCACGACATATATATATATATATATATATATATATATATATATATATATATATATATATATATATATATATATATATATATATATATATATATATATATATATGCAAGCAACCACTATGAAAAATAGAGGAATTCCAAGCGCTTTCGTGACTACTCACATTATCAAGGAACTATAAAAGGAAACATGACAAGAAGGCTTATAAAGGGGCAGAATACATAAATATAGCATTAGAACTGGACAAGATTCTAATGCTTTATTTATTCATGTGAGAGATTTTAACTATCCAATTGATTTTCAAAATGCTGAGAAGGATGTATCAAGCAAGTCCATGGTTGAGAAGAATATAATAGAATCATGTTTCATTAAAAGCAGTTTTGAAAATAATATGAATATTTCTTTTGGTTTATATAAATTGGATTCATTTATAATTAATAAAATTTGGGAATAATTTAATGATAAATTGGACTAATCTTAATTCTTGGGAAGAGTTTCAGGTCCTTTCTTATGTTCCTCTTCACAGAGTCGTGCGATGTTACGCTACTGTGAGGTGTTGTCTTTGTTAGTGTGATGTGACTGTGAGGTGTATTCTGCCCCTTTATAAGCCTTCTTGTCATGTTTCCTTTTATAGTTCCTTGATAATGTGAGTAGTCACGAAAGCGCTTGGAATTCCTCTATTTTTTCATAGTGGTTGTCTTGCATATTTTGATATCACCTGTTTACTGTGATCTTTTTGCATATATATATATATATATATATATATATATATATATATATATATATATATATATATATATATATATATATATATATATATATATATATATATATATATGTCGTGCCGATTAGGTAAAACTTGCGATTTTGGCTTAAATAGCAACGCTCACCTTGCCATATAAGCCAAGTGAAAATTTGTGTATGCAATAGTTTCGCCAAAATCATTCTGAACATAACGAAAAAAATATATTTCATTGTGTTTGTTTATTATTAAATTATTGTTAACGTATCTAAAATATATTTAGTTGGGTTAGGCTAAATTAAATTGCGCTTGTTGTAATAAGGTTAGGTAGGTTTTCAAAGTTTCTCTTGGTTCAAAATTATAAATTCTTACATTAACATAAATTAAAAAAATATATCTTTAAACGTATAAGAGAAAATTTTAGAAAGGACTTAATTTTAGATGAGTTCTTGCTAATTGACCAGTTTTACCTAATCGGCACGACATATATATATATATATATATATATATATATATATATATATATATATATATATACCTGGAGTTTACTTGGAGAGAGTTCCAGGGGTCAACGCCCCTGCGGCCCGGTCTGTGACCAGGCCTCATGTTGGATCAGAGCCTGATCAACCAGGCTGTTACTGCTGGCCGCACGCAGTCCAACGTACGAACCACATCCTGTCTGGTCCAGGTACCGACTTTAAGTGTCTGTCCAGATATATTATATATATATATATATATATATATATATATATATATATATATATATATATATATATATATATATTATAATTAAATATATATATATATATATATATATATATATATACATGTAATGTAGTATATAAATAGACAATAAATGAAAGTTTTTATTTTTATGAATTAAAAATGGAATTATGAATAAAAATGCTTTAGTATATTTAAAGTTCTAATTCTGATGCAGGAAAATTTTCGTATCCCTGAGTGGAGACAGATGGTGCAACATAGAAAACAAAATATTTATTTTTAAGCCCGACGTAGCAAGCCTGGTGTGTGTAAAGGATTCCATTTACCTCAACAAAAGCTTGGGCAGCAGTTGACACACATTGTTTCTATCTAACGACTCGCCTTTGTCTAGAAGCAACTCTAAGTAGCACACAGGGAGGCCGAGAAAATGAAGGCGAAGAACGTGAAGGAAGGAAGGGGAAGGAAGGCGTTGGAGAAGAGGTCTGTTAGTTGTAGGAAAGAAGAAGAATGATGGATAAGTGGTTGTTGTGTTAAGAAGTGATGGAAGGAAGATCAAGGGAAGAAGTAGAAAGTAAAAGATATCAAAAGATATTAAGGAACGTGGTGGGAGAGGAGAGACGACGAGGCGATAGTAAAGAAGAAATATAAGGAGGTGGATGGAAGAATTGTAGGTTAGGGGGATTAAGATTAGGTAAATGAGGATAATGGATAAAATAAAGAGGGAAAGAGGAGACCTTTAGTTTATTTCATAAAACTGGATACAATAGCAATGTGCTGTTACTGTATTCTATATGAAAATTTCTCAATGCGAACAGTAGCTAACTGTCTCCATGTCATACTACATCACACCACACATGTCATACTACATCACACCACACATGTCATACTACATCACACCACACATGTCATACTGCATCACACCACACATGTCATACTGCATCACACCACACATGTCATACTGCATCACACCACACATGTCATACTTCATCACAACACACATGTCATACTTCATCACACCACACATGTCATACTGCATCACACCACACATGTCATACTGCATCACACCACACATGTCATACTTCATCACACCACACATGTCATACTTCATCACAACACACATATCATACTCCATCACACCACACATGTCATACTTCATCACACCACACATGTCATACTTCATAACAACACACATGTCATACTTCATCACAACACACATGTCATACTTCATCACACCACACATGTCATACTGCATCACAACACACATGTCATACTTCATCACACCACACATGTCATACTTCATCACAACACACATGTCATACTGCATCACACCACACATGTCATACTGCATCACACCACACATGTCATACTGCATCACAACACACATGTCATACTGAATCACACCACACATGTCATACTGCATCACACCACACATGTCATACTTCATCACAACACATGTCATACTTCATCACAACACATGTCATACTGCATCACACCACACATGTCATACTGCATCACACCACACATGTCATACTTCATCACATCACACATGTCATACTGCATCACACTACACATGTCATACTGCATCACAACACACATGTCATACTGCATCACACCACACATGTCATACTGCATCACAACACACATGTCATACTTCATCACACCACACATGTCATACTGCATCACAACACACATGTCATACTTCATCACACCACACATGTCATACTGCATCACAACACACATGTCATACTTCATCACACCACACATGTCATACTTCATCACACCACACATGTCATACTTCATCACAACACACATGTCATACTGCATCACACCACACATGTTATACTGCATCACACCACACATGTCATACTTCATCACATCACACATGTCATACTGCATCACACCACACATGTTATACTGCATCACACCACACATGTCATACTTCATCACATCACACATGTCATACTGCATCACACCACACATGTCATACTTCATCACACCACACATGTCATACTGCATCACAACACACATGTCATACTTCATCACACCACACATGTCATACTTCATCACACCACACATGTCCTACTTCATCACACCACACATGTCATACTGCATCACACCACACATGTCATACTTCATCACATCACACATGTCATACTGCATAACACTACACATGTCATACTGCATCACAACACACATGTCATACTGCATCACACCACACATGTCATACTGCATCACAACACACATGTCATACTTCATCACACCACACATGTCATACTTCATCACACCACACATGTCATACTTCATCACAACACACATGTCATACTGCATCACACCACACATGTCATACTGCATCACACCACACATGTCATACTTCATCACATCACACATGTCATACTGCATCACACCACACATGTCATACTGCATCATACCACACATGTCATAGTGCATCACACCACACATGTCATACTGCATCACATCACACATGTCATTCTTCATCACAACACACATGTCATACTTCATCACACCACACATGTCATACTTCATCACAACACACATGTCATACTGCATCACACCACACATGTCATACTGCATCACAACACACATGTCATACTTCATCACACCACACATGTCATACTTCATCACAACACACATGTCATACTGCATCACACCACACATGTCATACTGCATCACAACACACATGTCATACTTCATCACACCACACATGTCATACTTCATCAACCACACATGTCATACTTCATCACAACACACATGTCATACTTCATCACAACACACATGTCATACTTCATCACACCACACATGTCATACTGCATCACAACACACATGTCATACTTCATCACACCACACATGTCATACTTCATCACACCACACATGTCATACTTCATCACAACACACATTTCATACTGCATCACACCACACATGTCATACTGCATCACACCACACATGTCATACTGCATCACAACACACATGTCATACTGAATCACACCACACATGTCATACTGCATCACACCACACATGTCATACTTCATCACAACACATGTCATACTTCATCACAACACATGTCATACTGCATCACACCACACATGTCATACTGCATCACACCACACATGTCATACTTCATCACATCACACAAGTCATACTGCATCACACTACACATGTCATACTGCATCAAAATACACATGTTATACTGCATCACACCACACATGTCATACTGCATCACAACACACATGTCATACTTCATCACACCACACATGTCATACTTCATCACACCACACATGTCATACTTCATCACAACACACATGTCATACTGCATCACACCACACAACATGTCATACTGAATCACACCACACATGTCATACTGCATCACACCACACATGTCATACTTCATCACAACACATGTCATACTTCATCACAACACATGTCATACTGCATCACACCACACATGTCATACTGCATCACACCACACATGTCATACTTCATCACATCACACAAGTCATACTGCATCACACTACACATGTCATACTGCATCACAACACACATGTCATACTGCATCACACCACACATGTCATACTGCATCACAACACACATGTCATACTTCATCACACCACACATGTCATACTTCATCACACCACACATGTCATACTTCATCACAACACACATGTCATACTGCATCACACCACACATGTTATACTGCATCGCACCACACATGTCATACTGCATCACACCACACATGTCATACTTCATCACATCACACATGTCATACTGCATCACACCACACATGTCATACTTCATCACACCACACATGTCATACTGCATCACAACACACATGTCATACTTCATCACACCACACATGTCATACTTCATCACACCACACATGTCATACTTCATCACACCACACATGTCATACTGCATCACACCACACATGTCATACTTCATCACATCACACATGTCATACTGCATCACACTACACATGTCATACTGCATCACAACACACATGTCATACTGCATCACACCACACATGTCATACTGCATCACAACACACATGTCATACTTCATCACACCACACATGTCATACTTCATCACACCACACATGTCATACTTCATCACAACACACATGTCATACTGCATCACACCACACATGTCATACTGCATCACACCACACATGTCATACCTCATCACATCACACATGTCATACTGCATCACACCACACATGTCATACTGCATCATACCACACATGTCATAGTGCATCACACCACACATGTCATACTGCATCACATCACACATGTCATTCTTCATCACAACACACATGTCATACTTCATCACACCACACATGTCATACTTCATCACAACACACATGTCATACTGCATCACACCACACATGTCATACTTCATCACATCACACATGTCATACTGCATCACACCACACATGTCATACTGCATCACAACACACATGTCATACTTCATCACACCACACATGTCATACTGCATCACAACACACATGTCATACTTCATCACACCACACATGTCATACTTCATCACACCACACATGTCATACTTCAACACAACACACATGTCATACTGCATCACACCACACATGTCATACTGCATCGGTGGGTCTTGGGAGAGATATATAGGAGGTCAAAGATACTCCTCGTTGGATGGTTACGGTATATTTACAGTAAGTGAAAGGAGAGTCCAGCACACCTTCTGTCTCGCCTGTAGGTCTAACGTAGTGAGGCAGTCTGCCTATGATAGGCTGTGCACATGCGCTGAGCCTCTGACGTCAGCGGGTACCGTGACGTCACACGCAAAGGGACCAGCTTTATAAAGATACACTAAACAAGTGTATATATGATACTGACACGACAGCTCGGCCATGTTATCGTATGACGTCTCGGCATACTATACAACTCTATAGGCTGAACAGACAGGTGGTACTGGATGAATTTATACAATAGCAAACACATTATAACTTTGAACTGATCAAGATTAATCTTACTCTCGCACTTCTTGAGTTAATGGTACATAAGAGAAATTTAATGGATCTAGATATAATGGATTACATAAATTACAATTTGCAAATTTGATCGATCAATCGATATGTATTCATGTACTCTTCGGCTTCTGAGGAAGAATAAATATTTACAGGGAAGAAGTTTTAACAGGAAAGATAAACTCGGCTAACACGGGTTATACTGTTAAAACTCAGAACTCAGAGAGAACTTGAACACACAACAATCTTGCTAGATACTGGAAATCTAATAACAAAACACACAGTCAATAATTCGGTTCTAAACTGGATTTTCTAATTTTCTATCTTTAGCTCACAACTTATGATCACTTTCCTACTGGAGGAATAAACAGGCTCGGTGGAGTGGATGGATCCTCCCCGGTTGAAATAGTTAGCTCAATGACACAAAGTATGAGCAAAGGAGAACGGTTCTCACTATCTCTTACTGCAGGTAAGAATTACTCGACACATGACACTTTACTCTGCAAAGACTTACTGTCAACTGGAAGGAACACTATCTGGAACACGAGGGACAACAACTGGCACTCTAGTGAGTACACTAGCAACAGAAACGGCTTTCTGCAATTGCTTTTGCATCAGCGAGAGATGCTATAACTCATTCAAATAGTCTTTCTTCAACAAAGCGTCCCCTGGAGAGGAACTACTACTTGAACTAGCAACATTGCAAGGATAGACTCAGTACTCAAGGCGGTCCGGGATACCTCCGGCACCCTAGGCATCTAAACGCTATCTTGCATGCAAGATATTGTAGGGGCTGAATTCCAGACAGGAGTGACAGTAATACTAGTGCCTTGATCGCTCGGCTACGTTAATAAGTGAAACACATACTTTCTACAAGAACTAATCTGAACTTTACATTCCGCATCACTCTGGCAATTCTCTGATACAAGCTCGAAGAACAAACACATTGTTCAAAGGCTAGAGACTGTCTTTCAGTCATTAAGGGACTATGAGAACTTTTCACTGACTTGTTATCATTATGGCTCTGAATGGCAATACACACAGTATTATCGCACATGGTTACTAAAACTTCAATGCCTCGACTGGCAGCAAACACATTACTACTTAACTTTACTTGAGACATGACTGAGCAAATAAACGAGAATCGCCTTGAAAGCAAAATTTACACAAGTATATGGCACAATATAGCTTAACTGATAGTAATTATTAACTATTCTGCATGAGTAACACGGATAATAGCACAATAACACTAAAGAAAAGATAACTCACTGGAAATTGACTTGGCAAGAAAATTCAACACACTAAGATAAAACAATCTAGCTTTAACTTGAACAGCAAAATGAGTTTTCTTTTCTTTAAATATCAACAAAATTGCAACACAACAAAAGAATTAAATGCACAATTAATTAAAAGAATTCAATAATGGTTATGGCACTAGCAACAATCTGATAAAACAATTCGGTAGAATTGTTCACTGGCAAAAATTAAAGTAACTTTACTGCTTGTATCACTAGAAGTTCACTGGAATAATTACTTCTTACTCTTAGGAAATGACAAGTTACTAGAGCAATAAACACAACAAAATTGATAAAACAAGGTGAATACTGGCGAATTTACTTTACACAAAATCAATTTCAGGAATGACTGATTGAAAAAAATTCACACTGGGGTAAATTATTTTCACACAACACAAAGATATTAGAAATAAAATAGTTTGAACACTCTTACTCTTAATTGCAAGCAAAGCAAGGTAACTCAATGAAACAGTTACTGAACAATTTACTAAAAACACTGACTTTAGACAAACTAAGAGTGAATTTGTTCAACAACACATGAAAACAAATGAAAAATTAATGACAATAAATTGGTATTAACACTTACATTAGCTGAAGATACTCATCAAAGGCACAGAACAGTTAACTTACTGTCTCTACAAAGTCATGCTCTTGTTGACTATATACAAGTAATTATTGTAGCAAAATAATATCCTCAGTAAGTTATTTGTCTAATCTGCAAAATGAAGGCACATTAGCACTATACAAAAGAACAAGTACACAAAACAATAGCAGGTGCAAGGGAAAAAATAACACTGACTGCAACACATAAGAATTAGCAGGGAATATTACTGTTAAAATGTTAAAAATTGCTTGGAGGAGAAAACAATATATAGTTACTGGGGCAAGCAAAATTAATTAATTACACCATTAAAACATTAACAAACAAGGGTAAGATAATACAAAATAACTCTGGGATAGTACACTTGGTGGAACACAATAATTAACAAAACAGAAAATTCAACAACACATGGGTAATGCTGGGGAAAAAAATTGAAAATCTTTTAAAAAAAAATTACTACTTGGTGGAATATTGGAACACAAGATAACTTCAACAAAACTGTACTTACTGCATACTTAGTAACACAACGAAATTCACAGAAATAGTAACGCAATAACTAACAAGAGACAATACTAGTGAAATCAAAAATTAATGCAAATAATTAATTTAACACATAACACTTCCTAGGATAACTCAAAATTTATATAACTCGCAGAAATTGTCTCAACACACGAAATTGTCTATAGATTATCTGAAAAATAAAACAACAACACAATAAATGTCTCTAGGGTGTAAAACTTGACTGGAGCGTGGTGGTGGAGGATGGTGGAGGCTGGTGGAGGATGGTGATCCACTCGCGCAGATATCTAGGAGTAATGTGCATAAACGTTGAACTACGAACCGAGGTTTTAGTACAGTTGGCACAACAGTTCAGAAGAAACACACTCAGGACGCTCGACCTGGTTCGTAGCCAATAAACTGCTTGCAGGACCCAGTTAAGGGTGAAATAATCCACACTTAATGCTTTGTGTGGGTGGATGCACGTGGTCAAGGCGTCCGTCTGCCTTAGCGTGGGTGGTGGGGGGGTGCTGGCTGGTAGGGTTAGCCCACACTGCTTCCCGCATGCGCCTGTGGCTTACGCCGTTTACATGAACTTAACCCAGGGTGGCTTGAAAACCCAGGAATACCACGGGGGTGTTATTGTACACAGAACAGCAATACACTGGAGTACAAGGTGGTATAAATGCTTGGACTCACGTGGCTTACTTCTCAGACAGCAGAGTGGCTTGCTGGCTTAGTAGAATATTTTCACACAGATTGACTGTCTTGGAATCTTGTGACAAACTAGCACAGCAAGGTAGAAGCTGGCTTAAGCCTAGGCTGACGTAACTGGTGGTGGCTTTACTGGCTTGAATGGGACTCTCCCCTCACTGGCTTACTCGTACAGAATTTGCAAAACCCGGGTCAACCCCTCGTAGGTTTTAGCAAAATAAACAAGTAAGGCACTTAGCTGACCAGGAGATACTGTAGATATGTAGACTTCTTTGATGTAGGAGCTGGTAACGTGGTCGGTCTGGAGGCTGTTTGCTTGCTTGAAGTCTATCTCTCTATAACATCGTAATCGATAAAAATTACGGCACACCGCTGTCACCACTTGTCGTGTGGGTCTTGGGAGAGATATATAGGAGGTCAAAGATACTCCTTGTTGGATGGTTACAGTATATTTACAGTAATTAGAGGAGAGTCCAGCACACCTTCTGTCTCGCCTGTAGGTCTAACGTAGTGAGGCAGTCTGCCTATGATAGGCTGTGCACATGCGCTGAGCCTCTGACGTCAGCGGGTACCGTGACGTCACACGCAAAGGGACCAGCTTTATAAAGATACACTAAACAAGTGTATATATGATACTGACACGACACACATGTCATACTTCATCACATCACACATGTCATACTGCATCACACCACACATGTCATACTGCATCACAACACACATGTCATACTTCATCACACCACACATGTCATACTTCATCACAACACACATGTCATACTGCATCACACCACACATGTCATACTGCATCACAACACACATGTCATACTTCATCACACCACACATGTCATACTTCATCACACCACACATGTCATACTTCATCACAACACACATGTCATACTGCATCACACCACACATGTCATACTGCATCACACCACACATGTCATATTTCATCACACACACATGTCATACTCATCACACCACATGTATTCATCACACACATGTCATTTCATCACCACACATGTCATACTGCATCACACACACATGTCATACTTCATCACAACACACATGTCATACTCATCACACCACACATGTCATACTTCATCACAACCACACATGTCATACTGCATCACACCACACATGTCATTATCATCACATGCATCCACACACACATGTTATCTATCACAACACACATGTCATACTCACCATCACATGTCATCTCATCACACCACATGTCATGACTTCATCACACCACACATGTCATACTTCATCACACACACATGTCATACTGCATCACACACATGTCATACTATCACACACATGTCATACTCATCACACACACATGTCATACTTCATCACACCACACATGTCATACTTCATCACACACACATGTCATACTGCATCACACCACACATGTCATACTTCATCACAACACATGTCATACTTCATCACACACACATGTCATACTCATCACACACACATGTCATCTATCCACAACTGCTACTCATACACAATGCATCTCATCACACACATGTCATACTTCATCACAACACATGTCATACTCATCACACCACACATGTCATACTGCATCACACAACACATGTCATACTGCATCACACCACACATGTCATACTGCATCAACACACATGTCATACTGTCATCACACACATGTCATACTCATCACACACATGTCATACTGCATCACATATGCCACACATGTCATACTGCATCACAACACACATGTCATTGCATACTGTCATCTCATCACACCACATCATGTCATGCATTCATCACAACACATCATATGTCATATCACTGCATACACATCACACACATGTCATACTGCATCACAACACACATGTCATACTGCATCACACCACACATGTCATACTGCATCACAACACACATGTCATACTTCATCACACCACACATGTCATACTGCATCACACCACACATGTCATACTGCATCACAACACACATGTCATACTTCATCACACCACACATGTCATACTGCATCACACCACACATGTCATACTTCATCACACCACACATGTCATACTGCATCACACCACACATGTCATACTGCATCACACCACACATGTCATACTGCATCACACCACATATGTCATACTTCATCACATCACACATGTCATACTGCATCACACCACACATGTCATACTGCATCACAACACACATGTCATACTTCATCACACCACACATGTCATACTTCATCACAACACATGTCATACTTCATCACACAACACATGTCATACTGCATCACACCACACATGTCATACTTCATCACAACACACATGTCATACTTCATCACACCACACATGTCATACTGCATCACACCACACATGTCATACTGCCTCACACCACACATGTCATACTTCATCACACCATACATGTCATACTGCATCACATCACACATGTCATACATCATCACAACACACATGTCATACTTCATCCCACCACACATGTCATACTTCATCACAACACACATATCATACTCCATCACACCACACATGTCATACTTCATCACACCACACATGTCATACTTCATCACAACACACATGTCATACTTCATCACAACACACATGTCATACTTCATCACACCACACATGTCATACTGCATCACAACACACATGTCATACTTCATCACACCACACATGTCATACTTCATCACACCACACATGTCATACTTCATCACAACACACATGTCATACTGCATCACACCACACATGTCATACTGCATCACACCACACATGTCATACTGCATCACAACACACATGTCATACTTCATCACACCACACATGTCACACTTCATCACACCACACATGTCATACTTCATCACACCACACATGTCATACTGCATCACACCACACATGTCATACTTCATCACATCACACATGTCATACTGCATCACACTACACATGTCATACTGCATCACAACACACATGTCATACTGCATCACACCACACATGTCATACTGCATCACAACACACATGTCATACTTCATCACACCACACATGTCATACTTCATCACACCACACATGTCATACTTCATCACAACACACATGTCATACTGCATCACACCACACATGTCATACTGCATCACACCACACATGTCATACTTCATCACATCACACATGTCATACTGCATCACACCACACATGTCATACTGCATCATACCACACATGTCATAGTGCATCACACCACACATGTCATACTGCATCACATCACACATGTCATTCTTCATCACAACACACATGTCATACTTCATCACACCACACATGTCATACTTCATCACAACACACACGTCATACTGCATCACACCACACATGTCATACTTCATCACATCACACATGTCATACTGCATCACACCACACATGTCATACTGCATCACAACACACATGTCATACTTCATCACACCACACATGTCATACTGCATCACAACACACATGTCATACTTCATCACACCACACATGTCATACTTCATCACACCACACATGTCATACTTCATCACAACACACATGTCATACTGCATCACACCACACATGTCATACTGCATCACACCACACATGTCATACTTCATCACATCACACATGTCATACTGCATCACACCACACATGTCATACTGCATCACAACACACATGTCATACTTCATCACACCACACATGTCATACTTCATCACAACACACATGTCATACTGCATCACACCACACATGTCATACTGCATCACAACACACATGTCATACTGCATCACACCACACATGTCATACTGCATCACAACACACATGTCATACTTCATCACACCACACATGTCATACTGCATCACAACACACATGTCATACTTCATCACAACACACATGTCATACTTCATCACACCACACATGTCATACTGCATCACAACACACATGTCATACTTCATCACACCACATATGTCATACTTCATCACACCACACATGTCATACTTCATCACAACACACATGTCATACTGCATCACACCACACATGTCATACTGCATCACACCACACATGTCATACTGCATCACAACACACATGTCATACTGCATCACAACACACATGTCATACTTCATCACAACACACATATCATACTCCATCACACCACATATGTCATACTGTATCACACCACATGTGTTGCATACAGTGTGCTGAAGTGCGTCTGTCTTTAGAGACTTTTAAGTTAATATGAATATAAAGTAAAGTATTTGAATAAAGGCTCACCTGCTACTGACACTTCCAAAGCTTCTAGCAGAGCTGGAGTTACTATTACTTAGGACTCGCTGACTCTCAGGATTACTTATTCCATACATAGGAGAGATTTTTGTGATTGTTATGCCATCTCTACTTAAGAATTTTAATATCATAGTTGTATATAAAAATCTTGATACGGTAAAAAAAAACTTTTGGTAAAAAATTCTTCCCAAAATGCTAACGGGTGAGATTATAAGATTCTTTGTAAAATATGTGATAATGTTTATTTTGGTCAAACTGGTATAAGTCTTAAACTAAGATTAAAACAACTTAATTATAGCATTTGAAGTTTATTCATGTGAGATATTTTGACCATCCAACTGATTTTCAAAATTCTGAGGAATCTGTACGAAGCAAGTCCATGGTCGACAAGAATATGATAGAATCATGTTTCATAAAAAGTAGTTTTAAAAATAATATGAACATTGCTTTTGTTTTATATAAATTGGATTGATTTATAATTAATAATATTTGAGAAGAATTTATGATACATTAGAAAAGTAAAAAATCTTAATGCTTGGCGTAGAGTATCAATTGTGTTTCACAGAGTCTGGTGTTGTGACGTGACTGTGAGGTGTAGTCTCGCCATTATATGCCTTTCTGTTGATGTTTTATTTTTATAGTTCTTTGAAAATGAAATTTCGCTATTTGTTCAGAGTGGTTGTTTTGCATATTGTGATATCACCTGTCTACTGTGATTTTATTGAAAATATATAGAGTACAGTGTAGAAGAGAGAGAGAGATTTTGGGAGATGTTAAGCGAATGTATAGGAACTTTTGAACCAAGTGAGAGAGTAATTGTCGTAGGGGACCTAAATGCTAAAGTGGGAGAAACATGCAGAGAGGGTGTAGTAGGTAAGTTTGGGGTGCCAGGTGTAAATGATAATGGGAGCCCTTTGATTGAACTTTGTATAGAAATGGGTTTAGTTATAGGCAATACATATTTTAAGAAAAAGAGGATAAATAAGTATACAAGATATGATGTAGGGCGTAATGACAGTAGTTTGTTGGACTACGTATTGGTAGATAAAAGACTGTTGAGTAGACTTCAGGGTGTACATATTTATAAAGGGGCCACAGATATATCAGATCACTTTTTAGTTGTAGATACAGTGAGAGTAAAAGGTAGATGGGATACAAGGAAAATAGATGCAGCAAGTAAGAGAGAGATGAAGATTTATAAACTAAAAGAGGAGGCAGTTAGGGTAAGATATAAACAACTATTGGAGGATAGATGGGCTAGTGAGAGTATAGGCAATGGGGTCGAAGATGTATAGGGTAGGTTTAAGAATGTAGTGTTAGAGTGTTCAGCAGAAGTTTGTGGTTTCAGGAAAGTGGGTGCGGGAGGGAAGAAGAGCGATTGGTGGAATGATGATGTAAAGATAGTAGTAAGGGAGAAAAAGTTAGCATATGAGAGGTTTTTATAAAGTAGAAGTGATGCAAGGAGGGAAGAGTATATGGAGAGAAAAAGAGAGGTTATAAAGAGAATGATGAAGCAATGTAAAAAGAGAGCAAATGAGAGAGTGGGTGAGATGTTATGAACAAATTTTGTTGAAAATAAGAAAAAGTTCTTGAGTGAGATTAAAAAGTTGAGGAAGCCTAGGGAACAAATGGATTTGACAATTAAAAATAGGAGAGGAGAGTTATTAAATGGTGAGTTAGAAGTATCAGGAAAATGGAGGGAATATGTTGAGGAATTGTTAGATGTTGATGAAGACAGGGAAGCTGTGATTTCGTGTATAGGGCAAGGAGGAATAACATCTTGTAGGAGTGTGGAAGAGCCAGTTGTGAGTGTGGGGAAAGTTCGTAAGGCAGTTGGTAGAATGAAAGGGGGTAAGGCAGCTGGGATTGATGAGATAAAGATAGAAATGTTAAAAGCAGGTGGGGATATAGTTTAGGAGTGGTTGGTGCTATTATTTAATAAATGTATGGAAGAGGGTAAGGTACTTAGGGATTGGCAGAGAGCGTGCATATTTCCTTTGTATAAAGGCAAAGGGGACAAAAGAGAGTGCAAAAATTATAGGGGAATGAGTCCGTTGCATATACCGGTAAAGTGTATGCTAGAGTTATTATTAAAAGAATTAAGAGTAAGACGGAGAACAGGATAGCAGATGAACAAGGGGGCTTTAAGAAAGTTAGGGGGGGTGTAGACCAAGTGTTTACAGTTAAGCATATAGGTGAACAGTATTTAGATAAGGGTAAAGAGGTTTTTGTGGTATTTATGGATTTGGAAAAGGCGTATGACAGGGTAGATAGGGGGGATGTGGCAGAAGTTGCAGCTGTATGTAATAGGAATTAGGTTACTGAAAGCAGTGAAGAGTTTTTACGAGGATAGTGAGGCTCAGGTTAGAGTATGTAGGAGAGAGGGAGATTATTTCCCAGTAAAAGTAGGCCTTAGACAAGGATGTGTGATGTCACCGTGGTTGTTCAATATACAATTGTATTTATAGATGAAGTTGTAAGAGAAGTGAATGCGAGGGTCTTGGCAAGAGGTGTGGGGTTAAAAGATAAAGAATCTAACACAAAGTGGGAGTTGTCACAGTTGCTCTTTTCTGATGACACTGTGCTTTTGGGAGATTCTGAAGAGAAGTTGCAGAGGTTGGTGGATGAGTTTGGTAGGGTATGTAAAAGAAGAAAATTAAAAGTGAATATAGGAAAGAGTAAGGTGATGAGGATAACAAAAAGATTAGGTGACGAAAGATTGGATATGAGACTGGAGGGAGAGAGTAAGGAGGAGGTGAATGTATTCAGATATTTAGGAGTGGACGTGTCAGCAGATGGCTCTATGAAGGATGAGATGAATCATAGAATTGATGAGTGGAAAATGGTGAGTGGTGCACTTTTACAAAAAACAATATCTATTATGAATAGACATCTCCAGTGAATACTATACAGGTCTGCCCCTCTAGCGTTCAGCCTGTTACTGGGTTTTTGTAACAAGTAGTCAGTATCCTGGTCCAGTTATCCGTTAGAATTTAATAGTATCTTAGGATTTCAACTGAGAGGATACTAACTAATCGAAATAAAAATTAATATGTTTATTAACAAAGCTGTCTAGGTGGACAATGTCAAAGTAAATCCGAGTAAATCTCATATACAGTATTATTGTGCTGAAGGCACATATCTCATCTTTATGGCTCTTAAGTACCATCGGGTACAATGTCAGACATAATATTAATATATACAAGTGTGTGTGTATGTGTGTACACATACACACATACAAGACTCGACACGACTTAAACAGTAACTAACTAAACTTCCTTGCATAAACTAACTTCTTTACCAAACTGGTATTCAGAACAGCTTGCTTGAACAGTAAAACGACCGATATGCCGAACAGCAATATAACAAGCAGCAGCAGCAGCACAGCGTCAGGGACAAGAGATAAAATAACTATCCTAACTGGGGACCTTCAACAGATTCTCCATAAAAGGCATAACCAAATCCCCGACTGCAACGGTGCACAGATGCCAGAACAAATTAGGTCAGAAGCTATAGCTAGAGACCTGAGTTATCTCAGAGTGTCAATGGGACACACAACCCAGTAAAACGTCAAAAATCACTAAGTCTAGGCTATGCTCTGTGAACAGAGTTACACAGAGTCCAGAAAAGTATGTTACGTCTCACCACAGAATACATACTTTCCCATAACAGAGTCTAAACAATGAACAAAAAACAAAAGAAATCAATAGGGAGGTGATGCTCCAACCAGGGTCAGCAGCCAAGAGAGAAAGCATCCAGAAGAACTGAATGTTGTACTCGCTACCCAAGGACATACGGTGG
The DNA here is from genome assembly GCA_009830355.1 of Cherax destructor. NCBI lineage: Eukaryota > Metazoa > Arthropoda > Malacostraca > Decapoda > Parastacidae > Cherax > Cherax destructor. The sequence goes on along the minus strand of WNWK01014410.1, from coordinate 2,187 downwards.
TGTGGACGCCTCTAAGCTAATTTCATTCTACACCCACAAATAAACACACACGTATTCACCCACACCCACACATACACACACACGTATTCACCCACACCCACACTTACACACACACGTATTCACCCACACCCACACATACACACACACGTATTCACCCACACATACACACACACGTATTCACCCACACCCACACATACACACACACGTATTCACCCACACCCACACATACACACACACGTATTCACCCACACCCACACATACACACACACGTATTCACCCACACATACACACACACGTATTCACCCACACATACACACACACGTATTCACCCACACCCACACATACACACACGTATTCACCCACACCCACACATACACACACACGTATTCACCCACACCCACACATACACACACACGTATTCACCCACAGCCCCACATACACACACACAGGGTGTGTCACAGGATGACAGCAGTACGACAAGAGAGAGAGGGGTGGGTATATTGCATATTCTTGGACTGTAAGAAGGCGTTTGACACAGTTCCACACAAGAGATTAGTGCAGAAGCTGGAGGACCAGGCAGGGGTAACAGGGAAGGCACTACAATGGATCAGGGAATACCTGTCAGGAAGACAGCAGCGAGTCATGGTACGTGGCGAGGTGTCAGAGTGGGCGCCGGTGACTAGCGGGGTTCCACAGGTTTCAGTCCTAGGACCGGTGCTGTTTCTGGTATTTGTGAACGACATGACGGAAGGACTAGACACCGAAGTGTCCCTGTTTGCAGATGATGTGAAGTTGATGAGAAGAATTCAATCGCACGAGGATCAGGCAGAACTACAAAGGGATCTGGACAGGCTGCAAGCCTGGTCCAGCAATTGGCTCCTGGACTTCAACCCCACCAAGTGCAAAGTCATGAAGATAAGGGAAGGACAAAGAAGACCGCAGACGGAGTACAGTCTAGGGGGCCAGAGACTACAAACCTCAATCAAGGAAAAAGATCTTGGGGTGAGTATATCACCAGGCACATCTCCTGAGGCGCACATCAATCAAATAACTGCTGCAGCATATGGGCGCCTATCAAACCTAAGAACAACATTCCGATATCTTAATAAAGAATCGTTCAAGACCCTGTACACTGTGTACGTTAGGCCCATACTGGAGTATGCAGCACCAGTTTGGAACCCACACCTAGCCAAGCACGTAAAGAAGCTAGAGAAAGTGCAAAGGTTTGCAACAAGACTAGTCCCAGAACTAAGGGGTATGTCCTACGAGGAGAGGTTAAGGGAAATCGACCTGACGACACTGGAGGACATTAGAGATAAGGGGGACATGATAACAATATATAAGATACTGAGAGGAATTGACAAAGTGGACAGAGACAGAATGTTCCAGAGATGGGACACAGCAACAAGGGGACAAAGTTGGAAGTTGAAGACTCAGATGAATCACAGATATGTTAGGAAGTATTTCTTCAGTCACAGAGTGGTCGGGAAGTGGAATAGTTTAGAAAGCGATGTAGTGGAGGCAGGATCCTTACATAGCTTTAAGCAGAGGTATGATAAAGCTCATGGCGCAGGGAGAGTGACCCAGTAGCGGCCAGTGAAGAGGCGGGGCCAGGAGCTGTGAATCGACCCCTGCAACCACAACTAGGTGAGTACAACTAGGTGTGTACACACACAGACTGTGTATGTACTCAAATAGGTGAGTACATACACAATCATAGACATACAAAGCGCCAGACACTTATACACATACAAACCCACACACACATTCCTATCCTTTCTCCGTTTCTCCCGCACCCCCTTCCCTACCCCTCTTCTTTCTCCCTTCTCCTGACACCTCAATACATCCACAAGGGACTCAGTGGGAAGATGGGTGGCTCAGAGAGGGCGTCAACAAGGAGGAAGATGGCCGATCAGGAAAGGCCACAGTGGGAGGAGGAAATCTCTAGAAGGGAGAAGGAATGGGAGAGGAAGATATTGGTGATCACCGAGGAGCTCAATGAAAGGGAAAAGGAATGGGAGAGGAAGCTATTGGTGATCAGCGAGGAAATGGAGAGGAGGATAGCTGAGGAGAGTAGAAAATGGGTAATGCAAGCCAAAAAAGCAGAAGCCAATATCCAGACCTTAGAAGTGAAGCTGCAGGGACTGACACAGAATACAGACAATAGTACCTGGCAGGAAACGACGC
>WNWK01014409.1:0-51393 GCA_009830355.1 Cherax destructor | reverse complement strand
ACAACACTAATGTTTCCTACAACAGTAATGTCTCCTTGAACAGTAATGTCTCCTTGAACAGTAATGTCTCCTACACCAATAATGTCTCCTTCAAGAGTAATGTCTCCTACAACAGTAATGTCTCCTACAACAATAATGTATCCTTCAACAGTAATGTCTCCTTCAACAGTAATGTTTCCTTCAACAGTAATGTCTCCTACAACAGTAATGTCTCCTACAACAGTAATGTCTCCTACAACAGTAATGTCTCCTACACCAATAATGTCTCCTTCAACAGTAATTTCTCCTTCAACAGTAATGTCTCCTTCAACAGTAATGTCTCCTTCAACAGTAATGTCTCCTTCAACAGTAATGTCTTCAACAGTAATGTCTCCTACAACAGTAATATCTCCTACAACAGTAATATCTCCTACAACAATAATGTCTCCTTCAACATTAATGTCTCCTACAACACTAATGTCTCCTACAACAGTAATGTCTCCTACAACACTAATGTCTCCTACAACAGTAATATCTCCTACAACACTAATGTCTCCTACAACAGTAATTTCTCCTTCAACACTAATGTCTCCTACAACAGTAATTTCTCCTACAACACTAATGTCTCCTACAACAGTAATTTCTCCTACAACACGAATGTCTCCTAGAACAGTAATTTCTCCTACAACACTAATGTCTCCTACAACACTAAAGTCTCCTACAACACTAATTTCTAGTTCACTGGTAATATCGTTCACTAGTGAGGCCTCGTCCTTCAGTAGTTTCTCGTTCTCCAGTAATATCTCGTCCTCCAGTTATATCTCGTTCTCCAGTAATATTTCGGCCTCCAGTAATATCTCTTCTCCAGTAATATCTCTTCCTTTAGTAACATTTCGTCCTCCAGTAATATCTCGTTCTCCAGTAATAACTGGTTCTTCAGTATTATCTTATCCCCTAGTAATGTCTCGTCCTCCAGTAATATCTTATCCTCTATTAATGTCTCGTCCTCCAGTAATATCTTAGCCTCCAGTACTGTCTCTTCCTCCACTAACGTCTCATCGTCTATTAATGTGAAAAAGTCGAGTCCATTTTACTTCCAACTCTCATATGTAATATTGACGACCTTGAAGCTAAGCAAAGAGATAAACTTTGCAACAATGAACTCATGTATTGTCAGCACTCGCTGGGAAGCCGGAGGTGGCTCTCTTAATTACCTGTGTTGCATTTGGAAGATTCATTCTTCAACTGAGGTGGTGAAGGAGGATCAATAATTTACTAAACTTGTGTAGCAGGATCAAATATTAAATTGAGCTGATTCAGGAGGATCAATAATTTAACCTCGCTGGTGCAGGAGGATCAGTCATTTATCAGAAGGATCAACAAATTATCTCAGATGGTGGAAGTTGATCAGCGACTTATCTGACTGCTGAAGAGGATTGGTGACTTAAAAAAAGATGGTGAAGATGATTTGTGATTTATCTGAGCAAGATGAAGGAAAATCAGCGACCTGTCTAAGACTATGAACTTGACCAGTGAGTTATCTGAACAAGTAATGAAGAACATTGACTTACCTGCACTAATGAAGGAGGCTGAGACTTACCTGTGTGCGCTGCCTGACCAGTTTGATGGCACGGATCATGTGAAGTCCCATCTCGACGGTGCAGAGAGCGTGGTCAGAGCGAGCCTCAGGCAGCCCTGACACACAGTAGTAGCAGTCTCCCAGAAGCTTGATCCTCAGGCAGTGGTTCTCCTGTAGAAGGAACACCATCACCTGAATGAATATATACGAGTGTGTGTGTGTGTGTGTTTGGATTCATATGTAAATATATATATATATATATATATATATATATATATATATATATATATATATATATATATATATGTCGTGCCGATTAGGTAAAACTTGCGATTTTGGCTTAAATAGGAACGCTCACCTTGCCATATAAGACAAGTGAAAATTTGTGTATGCAATAATTTCGCCAAAATCATTCTGAACATAACGAAAAAAATATATTTCATTGTGTTTGTTTATTATTAAATTATTGTTAACGTATCTAAAATATATTTAGTTGGGTTAGGCTAAAATAAATTGCGCTTGTTGTAATAAGATTAGGTAGGTTTTCAAAGTTTCTCTTGATACAAAATTATAAATTCTTACATAAACATAAATGAAAAAAATATATCTTTAAATGTATAGGAGAAAATTTTAGAATGAACTTAATTTTAAATGAGTTCTTGCTAATTGACCAGTTTTACCTAATCGGCACGACATATATATATATATATATATATATATATATATATATATATATATATATATATATATATATATATATATATATATATATATATATATATATATATATATATATATTCACTGCAGGATTCGAACTTGCACACTGTGTCAAAGTACGCAGTTCTTAAGCCACCCAGCCAGATCCCAGCTAAGTATGGGCACCTAACCAAGGCTAGACGATCACTCCCTTACACCGGAATACCAGGCTAGTGATAAGTTCTTTCACCAAATCCTGCCACATGCAGTGAACTTCATAACAGCTGAGAATACTTCATCGAGGCCCGGTGTTTCTTTTGGTTTTAATCTCTGTTTGTCTGTGAACCATGTCACTAGTAACTGATTGCGCATAACTTTATAAAAATTTTATTATTGGAACTTCACTAGTATCTTCCTGCGAAAAAGCTGTGAGGAAATAATTGTTAAAGATGTACACATTTCTTTGTCATTTATAATGAGCTGACCTGACCAGCTTTTAAGTTGGCCAATCATCTCTCAATTTTTACTCATTTATACATGAAAGAAACTCTTTGTTTCCCGTGTATCTTTAATTTCATATCTTTTGACTTTTCTAATTTATTGACTTTTCTCTTTAACTAAATATATTGATTCCTTAAGTGTCCCTCACCTCTGGTAATTTTTGTTTGATCTAATTTTCCTATTTGCAACATATGCTGTCTGGGCAACTTGATCTATGTTTTGAAAAATGTTATATTGACAATAATTGCCACCTACCTGCCTCACTGAATAATTACTTGTCAGATCTACATAATACCTCACCTCCATCAAATCGGCTAAACGAAAATCAGAAACATTGACTTGATTGCAGTTAATAAAGTAATTCTATATTATATTGAAATTTTAAGGATTTATGGTTGCTTTCCTCAAGATTATTAATTAGTGATTCCTTGTTAGGAAGAACCAAGTCAAGGAGGTTGTTTGTTCTAGTTGGTTTTGTCACAAACTGTTTTTAAAAAAATCAGTCTTGGATCGTATCAAGAAAGTCGTTAGACTCCAGATTTCCTGTCAAATTACTCCAATCAGTTTGGCTGAAGTTAAAATCTCACATTAACACGACATTTATGTATCTAGATGCCTTAGTAATTTCGTCCCATAGAAGTTTACCGCGTTCTCTATCAAGGTCTAGGAGTCTGTAAATCACTCCCAAGATTAGCTTTTCACAATCCTCGAGAAATTGTACCCAAATAGATTCAGTGTCCATCGCTTCCATTTTTATAGCTAGTCTAATGTAAGAGTTTAAATTATCTTTGACATACATCGCCACTCTACCCTTCCTGTTGACTCTATCGGTGTAGAAAAAAAATATATACCTCGTATGTAGCATTCAGAAAGCATTTCTCTTTCTTTCAGGATGAACCAGGTCTCTGTTATAACAATAATATTTATTCTTCCTGCACTTGCAATTACACTGGTTAACAACCGTAATGCTTCCGAGACCAGAGTAGCAATTTCCAACTAATTTTAGGTCACTGATAATGAAGATCATGGTTAAAATTGTTTGTTAGCTCTACTTTTCAATATAGAGCTACGTGTCACAACAGGTTGCAACAGGCTTGCGGCAGTGTGTTTCTTACCACACTCACAGTCTCACTGACCTTCATTATTGTTCCAGCAGTCATACAAGGTGGTTGTGATGTCCAAGTTTATATTTTGAGGTGAAAGGTACGTGATTTTCTTAGCCAAACACTCTTGTGATGGGCTTGCAGGGCGGATACACCAAGTGCTGCTGCGTTCTATGTGAATGGGACAGCCGTGCAAGAGGTTGCCACTACATCAGGAGAGACTGGCCACCTCGTCAATCATTGGAGTCTGGGATGAACAATGTTCAACATCCACCTCTCATTGAACCAAACAAAATTTTGCTATCACCACTACACATAAAACTGAGGCTCATGAAAAACTTTGTAAAAGCTATGGACAAATCCGGTCAGGGATTCGAGTATTTAGCATCAAAATTCCTCTCACTGAGCGACGCTAAGATAAGAGAGGGAGTTTTCAATGGTCCTCAGATTCGAGAGCTTCTTAAAGATTGTGACTTTGAATCAGACCTTCATGGGGAGGAGAAAGCTGCTTGGGAAGCATTCAAGTTAGTGGTGAAGGGATTTCTAGGAAACAGAAAGGAAGGCAACTTATGAAGAATTGGTGGAAAACCTCATCAAGGCTTACAAGAACATGGGATGTATCATGTCACTTAAAATCCACTTTTTGGACTCACATTTATACTTTTTTCCAGCGAACTGTTGGACAGTTAGTGACGAACATGGTGAAAGGTTTCAGCAAGATATTTCAGCCATGGAAAAATGGTACCAGGGCAAATGTGGCACAATAATTCTTGCAGACTATTGGTGGACATGGGCAAGAGATGATTCTTCAGTTCATTATAAGCGTCAAGCAAAAAGGCAGAGAGTAGGTACGGATTAAAGTTTAAAATATACTGACATATTGTACGTTATAATAAAATAATCAAATATTACATGTCTCGTATCTTTAAGCCTATAAGCAATAAGCATTTTTCAAGGTGATATTTGGATTCAGGACATGAAAATACGTAAGAATTAACTAATCTCAGTTAAGAAGCATACAATTTTTTAAAAATTGTTGACCAGTGTTATTCTTAGCTGATCTATCTTATTTCTAGCGCTAATACTATTAGCATAGTAGACCCTCATGGAGGTAGTCATCCTCTGCCTTCTAAGGATAATCTGGAAGATGATGCAGCGGAGGAAGCTCATGATAATTATTAATAATTATGTCTCTATCAAGTGAAATGTCTTCATCAAGTCAATTGTCTAGATAAATGTTCATTTTGAGTAAATTATCAGCTGTAAACACGGGGTTTGATATTTACAGTGTTAGTTTACAACACAATAAATCAACTCTTTACTACAGTATTAGACAGGCAGTAGGAAACTGAATGTATCAGATACACTTTTTCTTGGCACTCTATAATACACGGGACATACCAGTTATACTTACTCCTAGCAGTCTTTATCTCGTGGGATATTGTGGTCATTCTCAAACTAGCTAGGCAGCTTGCTAAATATACTCGATATACTCACACTTGCCAAGCGGTCGAAGCGAGCGAAGAGATCGTTGAGGACTCTAACCAGCTCCTGGGCGCTGCACTGACTGGCCAGAGCTGTGGGAGACCTGGAGATGAGTGCTTGGGAAAGTGAATGTGTGTGAAAAGAGTGTGAGATAAAAGTAACTTTATGTGGTTAAATAAGAGAGTTGAGTTTTGGGTAGAGGTTTTTCTAGAAGTTAGTGTGTATAGGAGGATGGTATACCAGTGAATGTGGGAAGAGTGAACACATGAGTGTATAAGAGTGTGTGCGTGTAGAAAGAGAGGGGGAAGGGGGAATAGTGTCCGGGGATCAGGGAAAAACTATATGGGTGAGTGGGAGTGTGCATGTGAAGTGGAATATATGATTATGTGGGAGATGAATGAGTGTGTGAGATGACGAGCACATCTGCGGAGTGTGTTTGTGTGGGAGAAGTGTATTATAGAGAGGGGTGTGTATCAAAGGTGTGTCTTTGCACGCAAGGTTAGGTTAGGTAAAGTTCGTCAGGAAACAGGACAAGTGTTTCCTGACGCAGGTCTTAGATGACGACCCACCGTTGGAGCTTTTGGTCATCTGACCGATGTAGGAGAGGTGAGTGTGTGGTAGAAGTGAGTGTGTGGTAGAAGTGAGTGTGTTACAGAGGTGAGTGAGTATCAGAGAGACTGCATTCAACATACGTGTTTCAGAAGTGAATAAGTGGGAGAGGTGAGTTTGTGAGAAAGGTGAGTGTGTGAGAAATGTGAGTGTTCAGAAGTGAGTGTGAGGAGAGGAAGAGTGTGTGGGAGAAGTCAGTGTATGGGAAAGATGAGCATGTTTAGTAGCAGTGTGTGGGAAAAATGAGTTTCTGTGAGAAGTGAGTGTGTGAGAAGTGAGTGTGTGAGACGAGTGTGTGAGAGATAAATGTGTGAGAGGTGATTGTGAGAAGTGAGTGTGTGAGACGTGAGTGTGTGAGAGATAAATGTGTGAGAGGTGAGTGTGTGAGAGGTGAGTGTGTGAGAGGTAAGTGTGTGAGAGGTGAGTGTGTGAGTGTGTGAGAGGTGAGTGTGTGAGAGGTGAGTGTGTGAGAGGTGAGTGTGTGAGAGGTGAGTGTGTGAGAGGTGAGTGTGTGAGTGTGTGAGAGGTGAGTGTGTGAGAGGTGAGTGTGTGAGAGGTGAGTGTGTGAGAGGTGAGTGTGTGAGAGGTGAGTGTGTGAGAGGTGAGTGTGTGAGAGGTGAGTGTGTGAGAGGTGAGTGTGTGAGAGATGAGTGTGGAAATACAAGATAGGGAGTGTGTGGAAAATGTGAATGTGTGAGAGAAGTCAGTGTGGGGGGAAGAGAATTTGTGGAAGAGATGAGTGCGTGTGAGGTGAATGTATGAGAGATGAGTGCATTGAAGTGGGTGTGTGGGAAAGGTGTGTGTGAAAGAAATTTAGTGTGATGGAGAAGTGTGTGGAAGAGATGAGTATGTGGGACAGGTGAGTGTGTGGAGAGAGATAAGTGTGTGAGAGAGATGAGTGTGTGGAGAGAGATGAGTGTGTGAGAGAGATGAGTGTGTGGAGAGAGATGAGTGTGTGAGAGAGATGAGTGTGTGAAGAGAGATATATATGTGGAGAGAGATGAGTGCGTGGAAAGACATGAGTGTGTGAGAGAGATGAGTGTGTGGAGATAGATGAGTGTGAGGTGAGAGCTGAGTGTGTGAGAGAGATGAGTGTGTGGGAGAAATAAATTTGAAAGAGATGAGTGTGTGGGAGAGATGAGTGTGTGGAGAGAGATGAGTGTGTGGAGAGAGATGAGTGTGTGGAGAGAGATGAGTATGTTGAGAGAGATGAGTGTGTGAGAGAGATGAGTATGTGGAGAGAGATGAGTGAGTGGAGAGAGATCAGTGTGTGGAGAGAGAGGAGTTTGTGAGAGAGATGAGTGTGTGGAGAGAGATAAGTGAGTGGAGAGAGATAAGTGTGTGGAGAGAGATGAGTGTGTGAGAAAGATGAGTGTGTGGAGAGAGATGAGTGTGTGGAGAGAGATGAGTGTGTGGAGAGAGATGAGTGTGTGAGAGAGATGAGTGTGTGAGAGAGATGAGTGTGTGAGAGAGAGATGAGTGTGTGAGAGAGATGTGGAGAGAGAGATGAGTGTGTGAGAGAGATGAGTGTATGAGAGAGAGATGAGTGTGTGAGAGAGGTGAGTGAGATAGATGAGTGTGTGAGAGAGATATCAGTGTGTGGAGAGAGATGAGTGAGTGGAGAGAGATCAGTGTGTGGAGAGAGAGGAGTTTGTGAGAGAGATGAGTGTGTGGAGAGAGATAAGTGAGTGGAGAGAGATAAGTGTGTGGAGAGAGATGAGTGTGTGAGAAAGATGAGTGTGTGGAGAGAGATGAGTGTGTGGAGAGAGATGAGTGTGTGGAGAGAGATGAGTGTGTGGAGAGAGATGAGTGTGTGAGAGAGATGAGTGTGTGAGAGAGAGATGAGTGTGTGAGAGAGAGATGTGTGAGAGAGAGAGATGAGTGTGTGAGAGAGATGAGTGTATGAGAGAGAGAGATGAGTGTGTGGAGAGAGGTGAGTGAGATAGATGAGTGTGTGAGAGAGATATCAGTGTGTGGAGAGAGATGAGTGTGTGAGAGAGATGAGTGTGTGAGAGAGATGAGTCTGTGGAGAGAGGTGAGTGAGAGAGATGAGTGTGTGTAGAGAGGTGAGTCTGTGGAGAGAGATGAGTGTGAGAGAGAGATGAGTAAGAGAGATGATTGTGTGAGAGAGAGATGAGTGTAAGTTACATCATATTTAGACAACAAAATCACTTCAAAACTGCACTAAACACTTTTCCACACTAAAATTATTAATAATCTCTGAACACCAGCTACAAAAAATTCTCCAAATTATTTACAAAAAATAATTATTGAATCATAATAAGTTAAATAGACTCTAGGGATATAATAATCCTATTTCAAATATTATGCATGTAAATACTATTTTTTTTTATTGAGTAACTTTAAAGAATTATGAAACTATCAATAAAAAGCTGTGCATATAGATTGACCTATAAGAAAAAACTGACGCAGTGTAGCAGGTTAGTGAGAAATATTGAGAACGAAGCGAGACACAACGAAAGATTAATGACGGATCATGTGAAGAGAAACAAGTGAAAACATTATAGATGAGAAATATATCTTATTCCCCATCAGTCTGTCTTTATAACTCTTACAACCCCCTCGGTCTGACTTAATAACTCTTACTCCCACCCTCGGTCTGTCTTAATAACTCTTACTCCCACCCTCGGTCTGTCTTAATAACTCTTACTCCCACCCTCATTCTGTCTTAATAACTCTTACTCCCACCCTCGGTCTGTCTTAATAACTCTTACTCCCACCCTCGGTCTGTCTTAATAACTCTTACTCCCTCGGTCTGTCTTAATAACTCTTACTCCCTCGGTCTGTCTTAATAACTCTTACTCCCACCCTCGGTCTGTCTTAAACACTCTTACTCCCACCCTCGGTCTGTTTTAATAACTCTTACTCCCACCCTCGGTCTGTTTTAATAACTCTTACTCCCACCCTCGGTCTGTTTTAATAACTCTTACTCCCACCCTCGGTCTGTTTTAATAACTCTTACTCCCACCCTCGGTCTGTTTTAATAACTCTTACTCCCACCCTCGGTCTGTCTTAATAACTCTTACTCCCACCCTCGGTCTGTCTTAATAACTCTTACTCCCACCCTCGGTCTGTTTTAATTACTCCCACCATCGGTCTGTTTTAATAAATCTTACTCCCACCCTCGGTCTGTCTTAATAACTCTTACTTCCACCCTCGGTCTGTCTTAATAACTCTTACTCCCTCGGTCTGTCTTAATAACTATTACTCCCTCGGTCTGTCTTAACTCTTACCCCCCTCGGTCTGTCTTAATAACTCTTACTCTCTCAATTGTCTTAATAACTCTTACCCCAATCGGTCTCTCTTAATAACTCTTACCCCCTCGGTCTGTCTTAATAACTCTTACCCCCTCGGTCTGTCTTAATAACTTTTACTCCCACCCTCGGTCTGTCTTAATAACTCTTACTCCCACCCTCGGTCTGTTTTAATTACTCCCACCCCCGGTCTGTTTTAATTACTCCCACCCTCGGTCTGTTTTAATTACTCCCACCCTCGGTCTGTTTTAATTACTCCCACCCTCGGTCTGTCTTAATAATACTTACTCCCACCCTCGGTCTGTCTTAATAACTCTTACTCCCTCGGTCTGTCTTAGCTCTTACGCCCCCTCGGTCTGTCTTAATAACTCTTACTCTCTCAGTTGTCTTAATAACTCTTACCCCCCTCGGTCTGTCTTAATAACTCTTACCCCCTCGGTCTGTCTTAATAACTTTTACCCCTCTCAGTCTGTCTTAATAACTCTTACCCCTCAGTCTGTCTTAATAACTCTTAACCCCCCTCTGTCTGTCTTAATAACTCTTAACCCCTCGGTCTGTCTTAATAACTCTTAACCCCCCTCAGTCTGTCTTAATAACTCCTAACCCCCTCAGTCTGTCTTAATAACTCTTAACCCCTCGGTCTGTCTTAATAACTCTTAACCCCCTCAGTCTGTCTTAATAACTCCTAACCCCCTCAGTCTGTCTTAATAACTCTTAACCCCCCTCGGTCTGTCTTAATAACTCTTAACCCCTCAGTCTGTCTTAATAACTCTAACCCCTCGGTCTGTCTTAATAACTCTTAACCCCCTCGTCTGTCTTAATAACTCTTAACCCCTCAGTCTGTCTTAATAACTCTTAATCCCCTCGGTCTGTCTTAATAACTCTTAACCCCTCGGTCTGTCTTAATAACTCTTAACCCCTCGAGTTGTCTTAATAACTCGCGTTAATCTACCCTCAGTCTGTCTTAATAACTCTTAACCCCTCTGTCTGTCTTAATAACTCTTAACCCCTCAGGTCTGTCTTAATAACTCTTAACCCCTCGTCTGTCTTAATAACTCTAACCCCTCAGGTCTGTCTTATCTTAACCCCTCGGTCTGTCTTAATAACTCTTAATCCCCTCAGTCTGTCTTAATAACTCTTAACCCCTCAGTCTGTCTTAATAACTCTTACCCCTCAGTCTGTCTTAATAACTCTAACCTCTCGGTCTGTCTTAATAATCTTACCCCTCGGTTCTGTCTTAGATAACTCTTAACCCCTCGGTTTGTCTTAATACTCTTACCCCTCGGTCTGTCTTAATAACTCTAATCCCCTCAGTCTGTCTTAATAACTCTAACCCCTCAGTCTGTCTTAATAACTTTACCCTCAGGCTGTCTTATAACTCTTTAACCCTCGGTCTGTCTTAATAACTCTTACCCCTCAGTCTGTCTTAATAACTCTAACCCCTCAGTCTGTCTTAATAACTTTAACCCTCGTCTGTCTTAATAATCTTAACCCTCGGTCGTCTTTACTCTAACCCCTCAGTCTGTCTTAATATCTTACCCTCAGTCTGCTTATACTCTACCCTCGGTTCTGTCTTATATATCTGAACTAGAAACTGTATGGTTTTATACACAGAGATGTGTGTCTCTCGGTGTATCTGAGCCCAGAGATGTGTGTCTCTCGGTGTATCTGAACCCAGAGATGTGTTCTCCGGTGTATCTGCCCAGAGATTGTATCTCTGGTGATCTGGCCCAGAGATGTGTGTCTCTCGGTGTATCTGAGCCCAGAGATGTGTATCTCTAGTGTATCTGAGCCCAGAGATGTGTTCTCTGGTGTATCTGGCCCAGGATGTGTGTCTCTCGGTGTATCTGAACCAGGATGTGATCTCTCGGTATCTGGCAGAGATGTGTCTCTCGGTTATCTGGCCCAGAGATGTGATCTCTCGGTGTATCTGGCCCAGAGATGTGTGCTCTCGGTGTATCTGAGCCCAGGATTGTGTCTCTCGGTGTATCTAGCCCAGAGATGTGTATCCTCGGTCTGTTTTCTGTATCTGCCCAGAGATGTGTCTCTCGGTGTATCTAGCCCAGAGATGTGTATCTCGGTGTATCTGGCCCAGAGATGTGTTCTCGGTGTATCTGAGCCAGAGATGTGTTCTCTCGGTGTATCTGCGCCCAGATGATGTTATCTCTCGGTGTATCTGGCCCAGAGATGTATCCTCGGTGTCTGTGCCCAGAGATGTTTCTCTAGTGTGATCTGACCCAGTGATGATCTCTCTGGTGTATCTGCCCAGAGATGTGTGACTCTCGGTGTATCTGGCCCAGAGATGTGTCTTCTCGTGTATCTGCGCCCAGAGATGTATCTCTGTGTATCTGAGCCCAGAGATGTGTGATCTCTGGTGTATCTGCCCAGATATGTATCTCTCGTTATCTGCCCCAGAATGTGTCTCTCGGTGTATCTAGCCCAGGACTCGTATCCTCAGGTTATCTCGTTATCTGCGCCCAGAGATTTGTATCTCTCGGTGTATCTGCGCCCAGGATGTGTATCCTCGGTGTATCTGCGCCCAGAGATGTGTATCTCTCGGTGTATCTGCGCCCAGAGATGTGTATCTCTCGGTGTATCTGCGCCCAGAGATGTGATCTCTCGGTGTATCTGCGCCCAGAGATGTGGATCTCTCGGTGTATCTGCGCCCAGTGTGTCATCTCTCGTGTATCTGAGCCCAGAGATGTGTATCCTCGGTGTATCTGCGCCCAGAGATGTGTAAGTTCCCTCGGTGTATCTTGCCCAGAGATGTGTATCTCTCGGTGTATCTGCGAACAGAGATGTGGTCTCTCGGTGTATCTGCGCCCAGTGATGTGTTCTCTCGGTGTATCTGGCCCAGAGATGTGTATCCCTCGGTGTGTCTGGCCCAGAGATGTGTATCTCCCCGGTGTCATCTGCGCCCAGAGATGTGTATCTCTCGGTATATCTGCGCCCAGAGATGTGTATTCTCGGTGTATCTGGCCCAGAGATGTGTATCTCTCGGTGTATCTGCGCCCAGAGATGTGTATCTCTCGGTGTATCTGGGCCAGAGATGTGGATCTCTCGGTGTATCTGGCCCAGAGATGTGGTCTCTCGGTGTATCTGCGCCCAGTGATGTGTATCTCTCGGTGTATCTAGCCCAGAGATGTGTATCCTCGGTGTATCTGCGCCCAGAGATGTGATCCGGTGTATCTACGCCCAGAGATGTGTATCCTCGGTGTATCTGCGCCCAGAGATGTGTATCTCTCGGTGTATCTGCGCCCAGAGATGTGTATCTCTCGGTGTATCTGCGCCCAGAGATGTGTATCTCTCGGTGTATCTGAGCCCAGAGATGTGTGTCTCTCGGTGTATCTGAGCCCAGAGATGTGTATCTCTCAGTGTATCTGAGCCCAGAGATGTGTGTCTCTCGGTGTATCTGCGCCCAGAGATGTGTGTCTCTCGGTGTATCTGAACCCAGAGATGTGTATCTCTCAGTGTATCTGAGCCCAGAGATGTGTGTCTCTCGGTGTATCTGCGCCCAGAGATGTGTGTCTCTCGGTGTATCTGAGCCCAGAGATGTGTATCTCTCGGTGTATCTGAGCCCAGAGGTGTGTGTCTCTCGGTGTATCTGAGCCCAGATATGTGTATCTCTCGGTGTATCTGCGCCCAGAAATGTGTGTCTCTCGGTGTATCTGAGCCCAGAGATGTGTATCTCTCGGTGTATCTGCGCCCAGAGATGTGTATATCTCGGTGTATCTGCGCCCAGAGATCTGTATCTCTCGGTGTATCTGCGCCCAGTGATGTGTATCTCTCGGTGTATCTGCGCCCAGAGATGTGTATCTCTCGGTGTATCTGCGCCCAGAGATGTGTATCTCTCGGTGTATCTGCGCCCAGAGATGTGGATCTCTCGGTGTATCTGCGCCCAGAGATGTGGATCTCTCGGTGTATCTGCGCCCAGTGATGTGCATCTCTCGGTGTATCTACGCCCAGAGATGTGTATCCCTCGGTGTATCTGCGCCCAGAGGTGTGTATCTCTCGGTGTATCTACGCCCAGAGATGTGTATCCCTCGGTGTATCTGTGCCCAGAGATGTGTATCTCTCGGTGTATCTGCGAACAGAGATGTGGATCTCTCGGTGTATCTGCGCCCAGTGATGTGTATCTCTCGGTGTATCTGCGCCAAGAGATGTGTATCCCTCGGTGTGTTTGCGCCCAGAGATGTGTATCTGCGCCCAGAGATGTGTATCTCTCGGTATATCTGCGCCCAGAGATGTGTATCTCTCGGTGTATCTGCGCCCAGAGATGTGTATCTCTCGGTGTATCTGCGCCCAGAGATGTGTATCTCTCGGTGTATCTGCGGCCAGAGATGTGGATCTCTCGGTGTATCTGCGCCCAGAGATGTGGATCTCTCGGTGTATCTGCGCCCAGTTATGTGTATCTCTCGGTGTATCTACGCCCAGAGATGTGTATCCCTCGGTGTATCTGCGCCCAGAGATGTGTATCTCTCGGTGTATCTACGCCCAGATATGTGTATCCCTTGGTGTATCTGCGCCCAGAGATGTGTATCTCTCGGTGTATCTGCGCCCAGAGATGTGTATCTCTCGGTGTATCTGCGCCCAGAGATGTGTATCTCTCGGTGTATCTGAGCCCAGAGATGTGTGTCTCTCGGTGTATCTGAGCCCAGAGATGTGTCTCTCGGTGTATCTGCGCCCAGAGATGTGTATCTCTCGGTGTATCTGAGCCCAGAGATGTGTGTCTCTCGGTGTATCTGAGCCCAGATATGTGTATCTCTCGGTGTATCTGCGCCCAGAAATGTGTGTCTCTCGGTGTATCTGAGCCCAAAGATGTGTATCTCTCGGTGTATCTGCGCCCAGAGATGTGTATCTCTCGGTGTATCTGCGCCCAGAGATGTGTATCTCTCGGTGTATCTGCGCCCAGAGATGTGTATCTCTCGGTATATCTGCGCCCAGAGATGTGTATCTCTCGGTGTATCTGCGCCCAGTGATGTGTATCTCTCGGTGTATCTGCGCCCAGAGATGTGTATCTCTCGGTGTATCTGCGCCCAGAGATGTGTATCTCTCGGTGTATCTGCGCCCAGAGATGTGGATCTCTCGGTGTATCTGCGCCTAGAGATGTGGATCTCTCGGTGTATCTGCGCCCAGTGATGTGCATCTCTCGGTGTATCTACGCCCAGAGATGTGTATCCCTCGGTGAATCTGCGCCCAGAGATGTGTATCTCTCGGTGTATCTACGCCCAGAGATGTGTATCCCTCGGTGTATCTGTGCCCAGAGATGTGTATCTCTCGGTGTATCTGCGAACAGAGATGTGGATCTCTCGGTGTATCTGCGCCCAGTGATGTGTATCTCTCGGTGTATCTGCGCCCAGAGATGTGTATCTCTCCGTGTATCTGCGCCCAGTGATGTGTATCTCTCGGTGTATCTGCGCCCAGAGATGTGTATCCCTCGGTGTGTCTGCGCCCAGAGATGTGTATCTGCGCCCAGAGATGTGTATCTCTCGGTATATCTGCGCCCAGAGATGTGTATCTCTCGGTGTATCTGCGCCCAGAGATATGTATCTCTCGGTGTATCTGCGCCCATAGATGTGTATCTCTCGGTGTATCTGCGCCCAGAGATGTGGATCTCTCGGTGTATCTGCGCCCAGAGATGTGGATCTCTCGGTGTATCTGCGCCCAGTGATGTGTATCTCTCGGTGTATCTACGCCCAGAGATGTGTATCCCTCGGTGTATCTGCGCCCAGAGATGTGTATCTCTCAATACGTGTATACTGAGAAGACGATATCTCTGAATTTTTACCGAGAAGAGGGTATTTTTCAGAGAGTATACACTGTGAATCTCTCGGAGTATATACATCGACATGCGCGTTTCTCTCAATGTATATAAATCGGGAGATGTGTAACTATATACAGAGAAGAATGTATCTCACAGTGTACATACAGTGAGTGTTGTTTTATTCACTGTCTTAGAGAATAAAGTATCTCTGGTGAAGTACAGTTGACATGCAGTCACAGTTACTCTCGTGTAGTCAACAGTCGCTGAAAACAGTTAACAAACTAACAACAACAGAAGCATCAATATCAGCATCAAATGAAACAATAGTAACAATTACAATACCTGTCGGTATATAACACCTGTCGGAATAAAATTCCTGTCGGTATTGTATGTCATTTTGGTATTCACCTACAGCAGAAGCAACAACACCTGCAGCAGAAGCAACAACACCTGCAGCAGAAGCAACAACACCTACAGCAGAAGCAACAACACCTGCAGCATAAGCAACAACACCTGCAGCAGAAGCAACAACACCTACAGAAGAAGCAACAACACCTACAGCAGAAGCAACAACCCCTGCAGCAGAAGCAACAACACCTACAGCAGAAGCAACAACACCTACAGCAGAATCAACAACACCTGCAGCAGAAGCAACAACACCTGCAGCAGAAGCAACAATACCTGCAGCAGAAGCAACAACACCTACAGCAGAAGCAACTGCCTCACAACTCTCCATCATCACCTGCACCCTCACAATTCTTCATCACCTGCACCATCACAACTTTCATCACCTGCACTATCCCCACTCTTCATCACCTACACCATCACCACTCTTCATCGCCTTCATCATCACAACTTTCATCACCTTTCCTGCTATCACAACTCTCCATCACCTCTTGGTCAATCACATCTCTCCCTGACCACCTGCCCTTCAGATCTCTGCATCACCTGTGGCCCATCAGGACTCGTACTGTGTCAAGTGATTCCTTTTCGACTAATTGGGTCGTTTCATCGTAATTGGGTCATGAGAGGCAGCTGGTGCTTCCTCCAGAGGGACTGAGGTCGTCTTGATTGGTCGCTGCTGCTGAGACTCGGACGACTCTTATTACAGTGTCGTTCTGAGGTAACGACCTGTCAAGCAATCAAGTCGTTTCACTGAATGTCTTTCTCAGCCAACCTTCACCTCCCTCAATCATGGTCCAAGCCATATGCTTCAGCCACCTGTTTCATTACTACATCTGGTTCATTCCCCGCCGTCTGTTTCCTTACTCAGCTATCTCTTTCCTTACTCAGGAATCTGTCTCGTGATTCACCCATCAACTAATCCCGCCTCTTACAACTAAGTCAATGTCCCTGACTTCCGCCTGGCCGATTTCATAGGACTGAGAAATTAATTGGTATAGTCATACCAGTCCTTATCCTATATGTCAGATACGGTGATGGTTGCTAATATGAGAGAATAAAGGAATATCAGGATGAACTTATTAAACCACTGGCTAGTCGTTTCAACGTCACTAAAAAACTGGCATAATTCCAGATAAGTGGAAAATGGCAAATGTGATAACTATCTACAGAGCAGGAGACAGGTCTTTAGCTTCGAATTATAGACCAATTAGCCTAGCCTGCATTCTGTGAAAACTGACGGAATCAATAACTGCCGAGGCTATTAGAAGCCACCTTGAAAGACATATTGATCAATGTATCTAAGCACGGTTTTATAAAGGGGTGTTCCTGCTTTACAAATATCCAAACTTTTTTTCACTAATGTATTAGAGGAGGTAGATCATGGTAAGGTCTATGATATTTTATATATAGACTTCACTAGGGCTTTTAATAGAGTTCCACATCGGAGAATGTTGAAGACAGTAGAGGTTCACGAAAAAGAGATTATTTTTTTCTGGATAGAGGCGTGGCTGTCAAATAGGCAAGAGAGAGTTTGCATAACTGGGGATAAATCAGAGTGGGGAAGCGTCACTAGCGGTGTTCCACAGGGGTCAGTGTTGGCTTCTTTGTTGTTCACAATATAAATAAACAACATATAGGAGGAAATAAATAGCGACATAAGTTTGCCGATGACACCAAAATAGGATTAATTCTGACGATATCACTAGAGTGCTATAGGAAGATCTGAATATACTGATGCAGTGATCGGGGAAGTTGCCGATGCAATTTAATATACTAGATCAAGGGTCTCCAAACTGCGGCCCTCGGGCCACATACGGTCCGCAGCAACTTGAAATATTTATAAATAGTAAAACTAATAAACCTTCATTTTCATACACTTCAGTTACAAGAAGTTAAGGATTTTGTTGCTTTTAATAATTTATTTGTCAAAATTTTAGTTCTAAGTTTTTCATTTTTCAAGTATACCCTTCAGTTTTGGAAAGAAAAAGAAAAAGAACAGTGTAGAGTGATAAAGCCTTGTGTGTCGTACACCACGAAACTATTGCAGTTTTGAAGGAGTAGAGTGTACGTCGGCACTATGAGACCAAACTTAAACAAAGTTATTCCCAATTCACAGCAACACAACGTTCGGAAAAATATGAATCAATGCTACGCAGGTTGCTTTCCCAAGAGAGAAAATGAAAATGAAGCTTTAACAAGGGGCAGTTACAAAGTAGCTTATGCGTTAGCTAAAAGAGGAAAGCCATTCACCGATGGAGATCTGATCAAAGACTGTATGATGGAAGCAGTGGCAGAGTTATGCCCAGAAGAAAGCAAATCTGTTCAAAATCCTCAGTCATGCGCCAAATACTCTTACTCGTAGAGTTGAGTATTTAGGACGCAATATATTTCATCAAACTGCAGACAAAGCATGAAATTTTCAGTTTTATTCTCTCTCACTTGATGAATCGAATGATATGAGTGACACATCACAAATCCTAGTATTCATCTGTGGCGTCGACAATGAATTTAATGTCACACAAGAATTACCATCAATGTATAGCATGCACAGCACAGGAACCGGAGAAGACATCTTCAAAGAAAAACTGCAAAAAAACTGTATTAAAATATAAACTGGAGTGGAATAAACTGCAATGCGTGACAATTTAATGGAGGAAAGAATATGTCTTGGGTGAAGAAAGGTTTGGATGGACAAATCACGATAGCTTGTGAGGATGGTGGACTCTCAAAGCCCATGTTTCTACATTGTGTTATCCATCAGCAGGTATTGTGCGGAAAATATGCGGATATGTCTTACGTTCTGAAAACTGTTGTTTCAACATAGAATTTCATTCGATCTCACGGGCTTAATCACTGCCAGTTTCGTGATTTTCTGAAAGAAACTGATTCTGAGTTCTTTGACTTGCCTTATTATACAACAGTTCGATGGCTTAGTTGTGGAAAGGTTCTATCACAGTTCTTTCAGCTCAGAAAGGAAATTGATTTGCTTCTCACAAAGAAGAATCGACCTGATTTTCAAAAATAAAGTATGTCAAGTCCAAATATCGTACAAATTTATCTCTTGAGCATTTGAAGTCCAATCTAACAATTGTCTCCTGCATCAGCTGGCTGACTACTGCATCAGCCGTCTATCTCCTGTACCAGCCATCTGTCTCCTGTATCAGCTGGCTGACTACTGCATCAGCCGTCTATCTCCTGTACCAGCCATCTGTCTCCTGTATCAGCTGGCTGACTACTGCATCAGCCGTCTATCTCCTGTACCAGCCATCTGTCTCCTGCATCAGCTGGCTGACTGCTGCATCAGCCGTCTATTTCCTGTATCAACCATCTGTGTCTTGCAACAGCCATCTATCACGTGCATTAGTTATCTGTTTCCTGTATCAGTCGTGTCTCTCATTCCTTGCACTCTAAGTTCTTGTTCATTAATTACTTACACAGTAAACAGGTGATATCACAATATGCAGAACAACCACTGTGAAAATAATAGTGAACTTCAAGAGCTTTCGTGATTTCTCACATTATCAAGGAACTATCACAGTTCCTTGATAATGCGAGAAATCACGAAAGCACTTGGAAGTTCACTGTTCTTTTCACAGTGGTTGTTCTGCACACTATTGTATGTTTCAGATAAGGAAGTATGTTGGTAGACAACTACCATCCACTGGGGTACTTCCTTCCTGGTGTATGAATGTTATACGGAAGTCGGTTAAGCAGTTGATACTCAGTATATAAATACTTATAATTATAACCTTAATTTTTGAAAGGTCATCTGTAGGTCATCATATGACTAAGACCCGCGTCAGGAAACACTTGTTCTGTTTCTTGAAGAATCTTACCTAACATTACCTAAGGTTGATACTCAGACACTGATGCTGATTGTGCCATGCTACGAGTATGTTACATTTTATTCGGTGTCACACTATCATATAGGCTGCCTCCCGACCAGCAAACCAGGTGCTAAGGATTTAACGATCAATAGGGGCCCCATCGTTATATCAGTACCTTGGTTCGTTGACCAGTCAAAGACAAGCCCTCCAAAGCTGTGAAGCAATGTGGTTCACTTGTGACATGCATATTGGCAGACTTGTCTGGGCTGCTGGTCGAATATGGCACATTCTTTGGTTCTTGCTCTTGCCTCCTTGTTCACCGTGTTGTACACTTACTATTACATTACTGTACATATTGTACATAGTGTGAATAATTGTAAATACCATCTTGATTATATTTGGTGAAGGAAAATACAAGTCATATACTGTTCTTGAGTTTTGAATGCTCCACTTTGATCTCATTACAACCAGGTAAGCAGGCCATACTACACCTGTGTTCGTAACACTGAATTTTCCATTTCTTTGTCACGAGCCAAGAAGAATGGGAAGTAAATCTTACAAACCTTGCATTTGCTTTAACTGCACACTTTGCTTTACCTACTTTTGCATTTATTTATAATTCTCATTTCTATAATATTATTTCTTTAATTTAGGAGGCTTAGTTTGAGACTGGAACACAGAGCTAATCTTCCAAAAGTCAATTAAGAGATGAATTAGATATGTATTAAAAAAAATTGCCACATGCATACGTAAGGTCCAGATTTATTTTTATTTTCATTATATTATATTATTGTTTCTTTGTTTAAGGGACTCCCGATAGTGGTGGAGAAAAGATGGGGGAAATGAGGATACATTATCATAATGCAAAGTACGTAGACAGTGTTTGAGGGGATAGCTAGAATGTCTTTAGTTCCCAATAGGAAGCCTGGATATAGGCTGTGGGTTTGCAACTGTCTAGTTTCCTGTGAATATTTACTTCCATGTATGAACATGGTCTGATACGCACTCTTCTCTGTCCCACTAATGACTGCATGATAAGACCTCTCATAGCGCCTCTGAAGCAGTAAACTGGTTATCTACACGCATAATGAACCCATCACCCTCATTTATGTAAGAAATACCCACTCAACACTTGCATTAAGGCACCTAACGACCCTACTCGCAATTTACCCACGACATAAACACCGAGAGTGCTCTTACTTGCCTCTGCTTATCTAAAGTGTTGGTGCACTGGTTAATGCCATTCAAGTTCTTCAGGGACATCAGATTTCGAATTCATTATCAGTATGAAAGGTGGTAATACGTGAGAGGCATCCCTAACCAGCTGTGAGGAAGATGCCAGAGGAATACCTGATGTAGATTCCAAGGCTCAACCTCGCCCCCTTCCCCACTCCTCGACCCACTCCAGGACCAGACTACAGGATTGATTGCTTGGACGTTACAAATGAGCGTGTGACTTGCCTCACCAGATATTAAGGAAGCACTAGAAGTGACTAATGAGTTTAAAACATAGTTATACCATAGTGTTTAACATAGTGATACCATAGTGTTTAACATAGTGATACCATAGTGTTAACACAGTGATACCATAGTGTTAACACAGTGATACCATTGTGTTTAACACAGTGATACCATAGTATTCGATTGGTGGAAATGTCGTGCCGAATAGGTAAAACTGGTCAATAAGCAAGAACTCATTTAAAATTAAGTCCTTTCTAAATTTTTCTCTTATACGCTTAATTTTTTTTTTCATTTATGTTAATGTTAAAATTAATAATTTTGTACCAAAAGAACCTTAGAAAACTTACCTAAGCTTATTATAACAAGCACAATTTAATTTAGCATAATCCAAATAAATATATTTTTAATTTGTTTACAACAATTTAATAACAAACAAACACAATAAAATATATTATTTTCGTTAGGTTGAGAATGATTTTTGCGAAATTATTGCATTCACAAATCATTTACCAAACTGCGGCAGGCCAGGATTCGACCCTACGAACATTGTACCGTCTCAAGAAACAACACAATATACGCGTCACCTTACCTCTGAGCCAACGATCCTTCAAAGATCACGCATGTAGCAGAACTATATGTTTTTCTCGTGATCCAAGGACACTCATCGCAGTGGTATATCAAGGATTAATTTCAGCCTCCTTGAGATGCCACTGCCACGAGTGTCCTCGGATCAAGAAAAACATGTAGTTCTGCTACATGTGATCTTGAAGATCGCAGGCTCAGAGGTAAGGTGACGTGTATATGTGTTGTCTCTGAGGCGGTACAATGTTCGTAGGTCAATCCTGGCTGCAGTTTGTTATATATATATATATATATATATATATATATATATATATATATATATATAATATATATATATATATAAAATATATATATATATATATATATTATTAACACATCAGCCGTTTCCCACCAAGGCAGGGTGGCCCGAAAAGAAAACTTTCATCATCATTCACTCCATCGCTGTCTTGTCAGAGGCGTGCTTACACTACAGTTATAAAACTGCAACATTAACACCCATCCTTCAGAGTGCAGACACTGTACTTCCCATCTCCAGGACTCAAGTCTGGCTCGCTGGTTTCCATGAATCCCTTCATAAGTGTTACTTTGCTCACACTCCAACAGCACGTAAAGTCCTAAAAAAACATTTGTCTCCATTCACTCCTATCAAATATGCTCACACATGCTTGCTGGAAGTCCAAGCCCCTCGCACACAAAACCTCCTTTACCCCCTCCCTCCAACCTTTCCTAGGCCGACCCCTACCCCGCCTTCCCTCCACTACAGATTTATACACTCTCGAAGTCATTCTATTTTGTTCCATCCTCTCTACATGTCCGAACCACCTCAACAACACCTCAGCCCTCTGGATAATAGTTTTAGTAATCCCGCACCTACTCCTAATTTCTAAACTACGTGTTCTCTGCATTATATTTACACCACACATTGCTCTCAGACATGACATCTGCACAGTCTCCAGCCTTCTCCTTGTTGCAACATTCACAACCCATGCCTCACACCCATACAAGAGTGTTGGTAAAACTATACTCTCATACATTCCCCTACACACACAACCCGCACATATAAAAAAGAGAGGAGCTTATGACGACGTTT
This sequence comes from Cherax destructor, assembly GCA_009830355.1. Lineage (NCBI taxonomy): Eukaryota > Metazoa > Arthropoda > Malacostraca > Decapoda > Parastacidae > Cherax > Cherax destructor. Next base: position 29,037 of record WNWK01014409.1, on the reverse strand, counting down.
CGGTCCGACTTGGACCGACTTTTGTGGTCCAAGTCGGACCGAAACGTCGTCGTAAGCCCCTCTCTTTTTTATATGTGCGGGTTGTGTGTGTATTGTTCCAGTCACGGTATTGTGTCTTTTTTTTTATACATTCCCCTCTTTGCTTTCATGGATAAAGTTCTTTGTCTCCACAAGCTCCTCAGTGCACCGCTCACCTTTTTCCCCTCGTCAATTCTATGATTTACCTCATCTTTAATAGACCCATCCGCTGACACATCTACTCCCAAATATCTGAATACATTCACCTCCTCCATACTCTCTCCCTCTAATCTGATATCCAATCTCTCGTCACCCAAGAAGTTGTTATCCTCATCACCTTACTTTCCTATATTCACTTTTAATTTCCGTCTTTTACATACCCTACCAAACTCATCCACCAACCTCTGCAACTTCTCTTCAGAATCTCCCAAAAGCACAGTGTCATCAGCAAAGAGCAACTGTGACAACTCCCACTTTATGTTAGGTTCTTTATCTTTTAACCCCACACCTCTTGCCAACACCCGAACATTCACTTCTCTTACAACCCCATCTATAAATATATTGAACAACCATGGTGACATCACACATCCCTGTCTAAGGCCTACTTTTACTGGGAAATAATCTCCCTCTCGCCTACATACTCTAACCTGAGCCTCACTATCCTCGTAAAAACTCTTCACTGCTTTCAGTAACCTACCTCCTATTCCATACACCTGCAACATCTGCCACATTGCCCCCCTATCCACCCTGTCATACGCCTTTTCAAAATCCATAAATGCCACAAAAACCTCTTTACCCTAATGTAAATACTGTTCACCTATATGTTTCACTGTAAACACTTGATCAACACACCCTTCCTAAAGCCTCCTTGTTCATCTGCTATCCTACTCTCCGTCTTACTCTTAATTCTTTCAATAATAACTCTACCATACACTTTACCAGGTATACTCAACAGACTTATTCCCCTATAATTTTGCACTCTCTTTTGTCCCCTTTGCCTTTATACAAAGGAAATATGCATGCTCTCTGCGAATCCCTATGTACTTTACCCTCTTCCATACATTTATTAAATAAAAACACTAACCACTCCAAAAGTATATCCCCACCTGCTTTTAACATTTCTATCTTTATCCCATCAATCCCAGCTGCCTTACCACCCTTCATTCTACCCACTGCCTCACGAACTTCCCCCACACTCACAAATGGCTCCTTTTCACTCCTACAAGATGTTATTCCTCCTTGCCCTATACACGAAATCACAGCTTCCCTATCTTCATCAACATTTAACTATTCCTCAAAATATTCCCTCCATCTTCCTAAAACCTCTAACTCTCCATTTAATAACTCTCCTCTTCTATTTTTAACTGTCAAATCCATTTGTTCCCTAGGCTTCCTCAACTTACTAATCTCATTCCAAAACTTTTTCTTATTTTCAACAAAATTTGTTGATAACATCTCACCCACTCTCTCATTTGCTCTCTTTTTACATTGCTTCACCACTCTCTTAACCTCTGTTTTTCTCTCCATATACTCTTCCCTCCTTGCATCACTTCTATTTTGTAAAAACATCTCATATGCTAACTTTTTCTCCCTTACTGCTCTCTTTACATCATCATTCCACTAATCACTCTTCTTCCCTCCTGCACCCACTTTCCTGTAACCACAAACTTTTGTTGAACACTCTAACACTACATTCTTAAACCTACCCCACATATCCTCGACCCCACCGCCTATACTCTCACCAGCACATCTATCCTCCAATAGCTGCTTATACCTTACCCCAACTGCCTCCGCTTTTAGTTTATAAACCTTCACCTCTTTCTTACTTTCTGCTTCTATTTTCCTTGTATCCCATCTACTTTTTACTCTCACTGTAGCTACAACTAAAAAGTGATCTGATATATCTGTGGCCCCTCTATAAACATGTACATCCTGAAGTCTACTTAACAGTCTTTTATCTACCAATACGTAGTCCAACAAACTACTGTCATTACGCCCTACATCATATCTTGTATACTTATTTATCTTCTTTTTCTTAAAATATGTATTACCTATAACTAAACCCTTTTCTATACAAAGTTCAATCAAAGGGCTCCCATTATCATTTACACATGGCACCCCAAACTTACCTACCACACCCTCTCTTAATGTTTCTCCTATTTTAGCATTTAGGTCCCCTACCACAATTACTCTCTCACTTGGTTCAAAAGTTCCTATACATTCGCTTTACATCTCCCAAAATCTCTCTCTCTCTCTCTTCTACACTCCTCTCTTCTCCAGGTGCATACACGCTTATTATGACCCACTTTTTGCATCCGACCCTTATTTTAATCCACATAATCCTTGAATGTATACATTTATATTCCTTCTTCTCCTTCCATAACTGATCCTTCAACATTATTGCTACCCCTTCCTTAGCTCAAACTCTATCAGATACTCCTGACCTAATCCCATTTATTTCTTCCCACTGAAACTCGCCCTTCTGCTTTGTTTCGCTTAGGGCTAGGACATCCAACTTCTTTTCATTCATAACATCGGCAATCAACTCTTTCTTATCATCCGCACTACATCCACGCACATTCAAGCATCCCAGTTTTATAAAGTTTTTCTTCTCTTTTTTAGTAATGCATACAGGAGAAGGGGTTACTAGCCCATTGCTCCCAGCATTTTAGTCGCTTCATACGACACGCCTGGTTTATGGAGGAAAGATTCTTTTTCACTTCCCCATGGAGAATAGAGGAAATAAAGAAGAACAAGAGCTATTAAGAAAAAGAAGAAAAACCTAGATGTGTGTATGTATATATATGCATGTGCATGCCTGTGTAATGTGACCTAAGTGTAAGTAGAAGTAGCAAGATATACCCGTTATCCAGCGTGTTATTGAGACAGCAATCCTACCATCATGTAAAACAGTTGCAGGTTTCTGTTTTACACTCACTTGGCAGTACGGTAGTACCTCCCTGGGTGGTTGCTGTCTACCAACCTACTACCTTGAATATATATATATATATATATATATATATATATATATATATATATATATATATATATATATATATATATATATATATATATATATATATATATATATATATATATATATATATTAACAGTACTTTAATCCTTATGTAAGAGATTAAAGTTTTCTTAATTGTTGTACAGATGAAATACAGCCTTAATGGCCCTTTTGCAATCCACAGTTTAAATATTGCATAACTAGCACAGGAAAACTAACATAATCTGAATTAGAAACCAACACTTCCCACTCGGACAGAGTCAGTTTTGGATGAACTGGTTAAAAGTGAAGTAAAGTATTCAGCCACTGTGTAACTGATGAGATGTTGGAAATATGAGGCAAGAATAAGCCAGTAATACAAAAGTGAGGAGGACTAAGAGGTAATGCGTGAGGAAGGAGCTGAATACTTAAAAAAAAAAAAAGGAATAATTAGGTGAAAAATAAATTCTGATCACAGACTGATGAGTTAGTAGATAAAAGAAGAAACTGGCTAAGAAATAATATATAAGTAAGAAAGTACTGAGTAAAAGGGTAATAGACAGGTGATGATGGCTTAACGGGCAAGGAGGTAGCTTACTGGTTTGAAAATGGTGGATAAATGATATAGTGGATAGGTGAGGTAATGAATTAATGAGAGCAGATAGTTAAGGTAGCAGTTGTGAGAGTAGTTCGAGGGGAAGTACATCGAGGTGGTGGATAAGAGACATGGTGAAGAGGGGCGGTGGTGGATGAAGTAGTGGATACTAAAGGCTGAGAATAGATGAGGTAATGCTGGAGCAGTGGTAAGAATGAATGAGAGTGTTGGTAACCCGGGATGAACTTGATATCCTTGGGGTGAAATTTGCCTCCAAACTGACTATGAAGAACCACGTTGTAAATCTTGGAGACAAAGCATCCAGGAAGCTTACATCACGTCGACGTATCTCGCATCTGCTTGACAGCAAAGGTTGCAAATTCTGTATGAGGCACAAGTACACTCACACCTTGAGTATGCTCCACTTTCTTGGATTGCCTGCCACCCGTCTTATTCTTGACAGAATAGAGAACATAGCTAGACGACTTGTCTCATCCCTGGACCCAACCTGGACAGATCTCTCATTTCAGCAGAGCCTTCAATACAGAAGGGATGTGGGTGGCCTTACTGTTATGTCCAAAACAAACATTGTCAAGGTACCACACTTGGCTCCACTCTCAGGACAGCAAGAAGTGAGCATCTACGCAACAATGTCTGGCAACAAACAGCAGCTACACTCTGGCTGTAACCTTCTCCAGAACATCACATCATCTTCATCATTTATTCCTATAATGACTCGTGTCTGAAACATGTTCGCACAACATAACGACATCAACGAAATAAAGTCAGTTGACCAAATGAAATCGTTGGCCCACAGTTGGCTCCAACTTCATCCTGTTCCCAATCTGTATATCTCTTAACATCTAAAAGGCTTTCAAATGAGCTGTTGTAGGTACCAGCTCTTAATTTGTAAATAAAATTAGGAGCCCTGAACCTAACCATGTAAATCCCTGTGTAAAAAAAAATAAAAATAGAAGAGGTGGTGAATAAGGAAAGTGGTGAAAATACGAATAGGTGGACAGGTGAGGAAGTGGTAAATAATTAGTTGGTAAATAGTTGAGATAGTGAATAGGTTAGGAGGAGGCTAAGTGACGAAACATTAGATAAGTGAAGTGGTATGATGGCTCAGGAGACCAGACTAGAGGAGTAAGATAAGAACATCGTCTCAGGATGTAGCACAACGAAATGACAAACCATCAATATTCTGCAAGCCCAGGACAGCAGCAAGTCCCGTTTATATTGGTATGTGACTGGAAGACAGGCTACTAGAAGTTATCTAAGCTCAAAACACAAGCAAAAGGTATCAGTTCAGATTATGAGGTCATTTTTGTCAGGAAAAGAAATTACTGAAGGTCCTTTTCACTCGCACCGCAGATCACTAAAGGAAACTTTCACTAAGAACCCGGATAACTAGCGGAAATCTTCACCCAGAAGCCGGTCTTGGGCAATCAGAACCCTGACCACCATTGGTGTGATATGTCAAGATATTTTATTAATTAAAATAAAATACCAGACATATTATGCAAAGTTTCTAAATTTGCTTGCAACAGGTAAGTCAACTGTAGATATAAATTCAGATGTACACCTAAGACAGTAGATATAAATGTAGATGTACTCCTAACACCGTAGATATAAATCCAGATGTACTCCTAATATCACCTAATTTTCATTCAACCTACAACTGGTATTCCCAAAAGTCCCAATAAGTCACACTGCCAACTTATGTTATACCACAATTCATTGTTTTTCCACAAAAAATCTACCTTTAACTATTTCTATTTTTAAATCCTAAGAGCTCCCTCCACTGATCTAACTAATCACTTCACCCCACTCCCTGGCATACATGTCATTTGTGTCATAGAAGTGGTCCCAGTTGTCAATGACTGCTCGATCGCTAGCGCACTCAGCTCACACACTGAGGTCCGGAGTTCGAATCTCCGGTACGGCTGGAAAACATTAGAGACGTGTTTCCATAAGACACCTGCTGACCCTGTTCACCCATCAATATAAAATGGGTACCTGGGTGTTAGTAGACTGGTGTGGGTCGCATCCTGGGATAATACTGACCTAATTTGCCCGAAATGTTCATTGATGTCAGCTAGGCTTGTATACCTTGTACATGTAGCTGTAGAAATAAAGACATTATTATTATTATTATTATTATTATTATTATTATTATTATTATTATTATATCGACTGTCCAGTCAGCAACTAATTCCAATTGTCCTAGACAACCATTTACTTCCAACTCTCCTTCGTGGCAAAATGCCACTTATTACAGGGCGCCCTCCCTTCTTCGTAATTATGTCTATTGCTGCACTGGTTTAGGTCATCATGTTCTTACCAGTAGTCGATCCACATTTGTCAGGCAGCACAGAGAACGAGTTGGAGGTCTCTACAGCAGTCGCCTGGATCTTCCCTATTTCTACCTCACCATCCTTCCTTTAGAAGGATGGTGCCCTACCACTTTCCAACTCTTTTGTTGTCCTGAGGATTCACCATCGCATCTCTAATGGCTTCCTCCAACTCCTTAACCTGCTGCTACAGCTGCTCACATCAGGGCATCGTTGGTTCCATTCACAGAGTTCACAAGGGACACGTCTTCACACGAAACAGGTCAGATCACAGTAAACTCTCTAGATATTTGGATCTGGGAACACAAATTCGTCTCCAATGGTGACGACAGTAAAAACACGTGTGTCCAACACAGAAACGATGTTGGACTCCTTATGAAATTCAATGAGGCTAGGTTAGTCGTTAAGGAAGAAGATTTACGACAACGAAAATGTATGAAGGCTGCCCCAACTGCCGTCTGTAACAATTCATCAAAAATCCGGAAGTTACATTATATCCATTTTTTTATCATCAGGATACTGCCCGTTCTGAAGACCACTGTAACATGATACTGACAGTCCCTTTCCACAGTTGAACTACTACTACTTTCAGCACTACTACTACTACTACTACTACTACTCTCTCGCAGCTTGCCATCTGACTCCTGTCACTATATGTACTCGTTCTTATTTATGTCTATTAGGACTGAAAAAGCAACTTATAGCGAAAAGTGTCCTATAATAAATGTCCTGAACTGTATATAAATGTCTAATTCCACATTTTGCCGTTATCGTTACGCTGCTTGATTCATCAGTCTAATACAGACACATCAGAATTGGTGAACGACGTAGACGAAGTGGAGAGGTAGTAGATGATCAGTCCTTCACTCTGGGAGCAAAATGATAAGTTTCTTAGTCTGAGTCTGCAGCACAGGCATGTGTCTTAAGACATGTGTCTTAATCTTCAATTTGTCGGTATTTTATACCATTTGTAATATGATTACTGGAAAAGACATGAATATAACATATTAAATTTTCAGGTAATGATACAGCAGGTAGAGACGGATTTTTTAGTCTAGGAGTAGTATGGAATTGGAATGAATTCGATAAGGGTAGTTGAAAACTACCAATACCATTTCAGAAATAAATATTACGGGAAGTTATAATACCTGTCGACGTAGTTTAAGAAGAGACAAAAGGCTGAGACCTGACTCTCGCAGACATAAATCAATGTGTACACATCTATTATTTGAGGGAAATTATTTCTAACACACTGTGATGATAGTCGTGAGATATATAATAAATGGACACGTCTTTTTAATACCATAGGTATGAAAATTATTTGGTATTAGTATCAAGTACAGTTATTCCCTTTCTGTTGCTGAGTCTTATGTATTTATTTTATGAAGAAGCTTTACAAATCTTCAGATAAATTCTGAATTGAAAGTATAGAAAAACAATTGATCCAAGCCCCATAAGAACCACATGACTTTCTGTACGTTACTTTAATATTGGTTGCAATGTCCTCATTTTAATGTGCAAATATATGAATATGTTTAATATATTTTAATATACATATGTTAGTTGCTGTGAACACCTCGTAAACTAGTACACAGTGTCCATGCAGGTGACCTTGTCCCCAGTGCCCTACCACATCTAAACACCTGCTCACATTCTTCTCTTTTCCGGCTCCGTCACAACCAAAGCTACCATATGTGAGACAGAGGCAGGAAGCCACATCCTGATCGTAATGGAGCGACAGTCATCAATAGCACTCGTAGCAGCTTATGTTGTAACGAGATTGGGTTCTATGCCGACAACTGCACTGGTGAAGCCGAGCTCATTACCACCTCTACTGTCACCACTCCACCATCACCACTCCACCATCAACACCCACACTGCCATCGCCGCCGTTGAAGCCACCTTCACCAACACCCCTTCCACAACTGCAGCCTTAAACACCCGTGGGCCATGGTTTATAAAAAAAATTATTTGTACTTTTTGCAGAAAAATAAAAATCATAATTAACCTCCATGTTTTTCAGGTTTATTTTACAACCTCGAGATTTTTCTCTTTTTTGTATTTTCAAGGACGGAGTTTACACGTCCAGATACTGAGTATTTCAGTGGCTCTTAGCAGAGAGGCAAGGGCAGCAGATGCGCTCTCAGCGAGACAGGTGACTACCACGATAAATATTTGTTACCAGTGTTTGTGTTTGATTTTAATTGTGTTTGTGTTGCCCTTACTGTATATGTTACGTCATTGGCGTTTACATTAACATAACTGTTGTTTGCGTTTATCATTACTCTGGAATGTTTGACATTATTGATTGTTATGTTGATAGTACAGAAGCTAGTGTTTACATTAATTTGTGGGTGCGTTGCGTTATTGATATATTATCGGAAATGGTGAATATGTTTAACGTTATTGTTTGTGTGTTTGACATTAGTGATAGTTATGCTGCTGGTCTATATGTTTCTGGAAAATGCAGCTAATTCAGCTCTCTCCTAAGGAACATTTGTTCTGTACAAGAGTCCAGGTTCCAGCATGTTATCTTACTCAGTCACATGGGCGCCAGCCATTGTTTGTTAGCGTGAGTAAACCATCCTGGTACGGGAGTTAGATTAGGAGGTTGGTTGGTTAAATTAACGTTAATTCATGATAGAAATCTGGGGAGTAATTAAGGCAAATGAAACAGCAGACAAAATAGGTGAAAATAACACTAATGATGCAATAAGCATGTGAGGAAAAGTTCATTAGATAGTAGTGGAAGTATGAATGAGTGGTGGTGGTGGTGGTGGTGGTGGTGGTGGTGGTGGTGGTAGTGGTGGTAGTGGTGGTGGTGGTAGTGGTGGTAGTGGTGGTGGTGGTGGTGGTAGTTTGAGTGGCGGAATCCTTGTTCCGAAAGGTGTGCACATTGTTACCGCTATTCCCCCTTCCACCCTTTTTCCACCCGGTGGTAGTTGACGTGGGACCCTCCGACCGGATTACAGTTACTTCACTTTCGGCTCCCATCAAGTCAGTAAGTATTCAGTCCACTCCTATTCAGTAATTTATTTTGTTGAGTTGTGGTTAATTTAGTTTAAACAAGAGCTTCACTCTTGTTTCTGAGATCTGTTGATTCAACTGGACCTGATTTGACTTACGTAGTGTAACGTAAATGTCTTTGTCGTCACCATTTCTTTTAAAGGCCTTATCTCTATTTTGTGAGTGACTTCGTGACTTCGTGTCCGGATTGTAATTTTTTTAAGCCTTGATTACCGGCTCGGGTCATCTGACACAGGCGAGACAAGACAGGCAGCAGGAGGTAGGCTTAGATCTGAGACATCAACCTGCATCTTTAACAATACTCTTCATCATTTGAGTGGAACTCCGCATGTTTAATAGAACTCTACAGTTCCTCTTCCACTCGTTTCTGATAAGCTGCAATCTCCATACCGTCCTACAGCCATTCTCCCGTTCTTACAACACCATCTTTTCATTCGGTTTAATAGTGGCAGCTCTACCGCAGATCTACTGAATCTCTACACTTGTTAAGGTTTATCTACTGTATTCAGAAGTCACAATGGTCACGTCCACCAGTGACCACCTTACATCCATACTGGCTCAGAGTTCAGGATCTTCGTGCCTTGAACAGCGGCACTGCGGAAGTCCATCCATCCGCAATATTATTCATTTGTCTTATGTGAACACAGCTTCGATTCACAAGAATTATTTATGTATTTTATTTTTCATTATTTGCTTAAGATAGGATTATTTAAATGCTTAAGGTTTTATATTTTATATAAGTTCTTCATATTAATAAATTTGTTTAACGAAACAGCCCTCTGCTGTAACTAACTTTCGAGAGATGACACTCGTCAAGCCTCAGTTAAGCCTGTTGGCAGGCGACTGTCAGCCTCGTGTCACAGCTTCAGTGAGCAGCCTGCACAAAGTTGATGTCACTTTGACTGCTAGCCCACTCACTGCAGTATGGTGGATGCTGTTACGACCTCCAGATGTTTCGCCGAGTCGTCCCTGTCACGACTCACTTCACACTCGCCAGCAGCGACAGTACCAGTCGAGGAATGTCCTCCTGAGTCGCTTGCCAGCAGAAGTCCTGCCCAGTTGCGACTACTGACGATGCCTCACTCGAGGGCACCAGCAGGTTGTGCCCCAGGTTGAGTGAATCCTGCAGCAACTACTACGATGTCTGCTTCACCTCCCAGAGGAGACCGTACCCTGTTACGTCACAGCTCAGCCACAGCTATGTCTCTCGTGTTGCAGTATGTGTCCAGACGCAGGAAGGCGTGCAGTGCTGCATCGACGCTCACTGCCTTAGACCACGAAGCACACCTTTTTTTCTTCCCTCTCTGGAGGAAGTTTTTTTTTCCCATGTCCATATGTTTATGTATATATGTTTTTCTTTCGTGTTCTGTGACCTGTTCTTGCGAGAGAGAGAGACCGAGTTTTTTTTTACTACCAGTCATGGTCAGGGTCGACCAATGGGTAGGTGGCCGAGCGATGTAGACAGCCTGTACTGTCTGCATAGACAGCCCATGCTGTCTGCCAGCTGAGTTCATATTTCGTGCCATGCTTGTGCTGCCACCTATAGGCCTATACCCACTTCAGTCAGCCCCACTTTGTCTCTCACCCACGCAGCTGCCTTCACTAGAGTAACAGACCTTACTCTCCTCTCTCTCGCGCGGGCATGGCCCTGCTGGCCATGGCCACAGAACACACAGCCTGTGTACCCTCGCACTTTATTTTAATAAAGTAGAAGCCTCCGAAGCCTTATCATTGCATTCCCGCTACCAAGAAGATGCCAAAATAATCATCGTTATACCATACATAGCTTTAAGAAGAGGTATGATAAAGCTCATGGAGCAGGAAGAGTGACCCAGTAGCGGCCAGTGAAGAGGCGGGGCTTGGAGCTGTGAATCGACCCTTGCAACCACAACTAGGTGAGTACATTGTAGTTTAAATACACTTCAGTTATGTTAATTCACTATCCCTGTGAGTCGTTCCACTAAAGAATTCAAATTTGCTAGATCTTTCTCACAGTATATCGATTCCCTAATCACTCACTATATGACATGTATAACCCCTACTGTGGGCGCCCATGATGTTCTTTCCTACCATGCCTGTGCTGCCGACGAAAACCCAACATCTGGGGTTCCAGCCCTCGCAGATCAACCCTACTGTTTTTCAGGGGTTCCCAGCTGCCTAGCGCCTTTACCTATGGCTCATGGCCTGCTGCCCAGCCATACCCTAGTCGTTAACCTACCACTCAATCAAGAACTTATCTGTGAGGTGGCTTACGCCATTAACCTCGGTGAGTAGGGCAGGAGGATCGACTAGACTAGAGGGACAGTTATTGTAAACAGACCTTACTTGACAGACCTGCCAAGGTTAAATGTGGAGGTGTGGGTTAAAATCCTTGAGGACTATCCTTCTGAAGTCCTGGTAAAAATGAAAACTGCTTGGCAAACTGGCGGAGCTCAGAATACGCATGATCTGCTTGGCAGCTGGAAAAGCTCAGTACATATAAATATGAGCTGGTTGGCACCTGGTAGAACTCAGAATACGTATGATCATTATCATGGTAGGGGAGTGGAAAAATGAAGGATGGAAGAGAGGGAAAAGTTTATGCATTGTGAAAAGGTTAAGCCCTTCTGATCTGAGGAGGAGATAGTAGTCCCTAAAGATGATGTGACGTGTGAAGGGTCTGTAGATGCCGAGGTGGATGGTGAAGATCAAAAACCCATAAATTAAATTTATAAATGAGTTATTGTTGGAGGTATGGAGAGTTATGGTTTATTAGGACCCTGGGGGGTGGAGATGACCACTCAGGTCCCGCCATCAAGCCAGCTCAATACTCTTGAGACCGACCCCAGTCAACATACCCCTGCCAGTATACCCAGGCCAACATACCACTGCCAGTAAACCCCTACCTCTCGTGTCATCACCTTTCCCCTTACGCTCTACAACTACTTATCGAAGCCAGTTGGGAAAAATTAGGTGGAGAAGATTGTGGGTGAGGCGGGAGTGAATGAAGGAAGACCTTGTTGCCCAAGGAGTGTTGTGGTGGTGAACAAAAATAATGCAGCATGGTAAGCTGTGATGTTCCCATATTTTGTATTTTCAAAGAGCATTCCTAAACGCCAAAGACGTCCACACAAAGAGACAGCCAGTGGCTTTGGTTAACACTTATTCTAGTAGGATCTTTAAACAGATCTGGAAGTGAGATTGCAAGAAAACCAGTGTAGCACTAGGGCCTTATGTCCTCCCTAATCACCCTTTAATACTCCTGCTGCCCATTGGAATATAGGGATCTTTCCTCGACGGTCTGCCCCAAGCCTGTCCATTACTACCCTTACCCTAGCCAGAAGTGCTTGAGGAAGAGGACCCACGATTAAGTAGTGTGGTGGTGCCACAAACAGCCTGGAAAAAAATATGTAATCAAAGAGGATAAGATGGGAAATAAAAACAGTAATAAAAAATTCTCAGGTTAATCCCCTTACAGGACCCTAAGGAGTTAAGATGGTGAAGAGAGCCCCAGGAGTTTTAGTCTTGCAATGGAGAAAGCATTTGCGGTAAGACTCTTTTAATGAAGAGTGGGGAGGGGAGAATGTATTGACAATAACAATTAATTTTCTCTTTCTTTCAGAGAGTCACTGAAGACAATATGAAGCAGAAAACTAATGTGAATGACATAGCAGTGAAAATGTCAGATTTCACTTTCAAAGATAACAACAATGTCATTATCACATCTGCTAGGAAAAATGATAAAATGGATAATGAGATCCTATAAAACAAGAGAGGCCAAGCCAATGATGATCCCCTTCAAGCCACTTGTTCTCTATAGGCTGGAATACTACAGTTTACTAACAGTTATTTTCAAGGCAGGCGAATTTACAGATCTAGAGAATATACAGAGAACTTTCACTGAATGAATAAGTATGATCAAGCATCTCATTTACTGGAACCGTTTGAACTCCCTCGACCTGTACTCCTTGGAACACAGACGAGAAAAATGCATCCTAATTTAAACCTGGAAAATCTTAGAGGGACTTGTCCCAAATCTGCACACAGAAATTACTCACTACGAAAGCAAGAGTCTCGACAGGTGGTGCAACTTACTCGCTTTGAAAAGCAGGGGTGCCATAATTAAACTAAGAGATAATTCAATAAGTCCAAGACTCTTCACCTAACTCCCAGCATACGTAAGGTGGATTACAAATAGGCAACAAGCTGTCTGAGAGAGGGAACTGGACGGATACCTATAGTCAGTATCTGATCATCCAGGCTGTGGTTCATACACTAAATTGTGTGCGGCCGGTAGTAACTGCCTGGGTGATCAGGCCTTGACCCACCTTAATTAAGGCCTGGTCATGGACCGGGCAGCGAGGAGGGGGGGGTTGACCCCGAAACACCCTCCAGTTTGGTTGATAATTACTACGTGGAAGGAGAGGGGGGTAATATTATAAGAGAGGAATGTTAATATTGTAATATTGCCTCTTTATTATTTATTTGTACTTAATATGTCTGTTCTTATTTTCTGCTTCTTAGTGTATGTTTATTTTATATGTCACTTCCTTTGGACAAGAATTATTAGGCTGTTTTAGGTGTTCGTGTCTGACCTGCTCTCGTTTTCTTCAGGTCTGAATTAATAAAGTTAAACAAGTATTAGAATGTTGAAATGAGGAGTATTAAATTTTGGTGACGGGATTTTTAATTTGAATCATACCTTGCTGTGTCATACTTATTTTTTATTTATGCTTTTATTGTTTGTTTATTGGTTTCTTTCTATTTAGTTTTTGTTTTAGTGTGTTTTAATTTTTTGGTGGAAATGTTTTAAGTATATCTGATATTATCTGAACTAATAATTTTGACAGAATAATGTTATGCAGTACCATGAATTATGAAACTTCTTTTTTTATTGGTAAATTAAATTCGGATTTTAACTTGAAAAATGTTTTATAATAAATATTGTAGCAAGTGTTTTATAACTGTTATTCATTGATAACAGTAGTATGTCTAGAACACCTATTAATGTCTTATGTCTGATCTTTTAGTTTTTATTTGAATTAGAAAGTATGAAGACTTAGCTTTCATATATTTCTTTTGCTGTAATATGTTTTCCTCGTCTCATTACAGTATACATGTTTTGATTATGCTGGTGTGTATATGAATTTTGTTTGTTTGTTTGTGTATCCTTTACTTTCATGTTAGCTGCCTCCTTGTTGGGAGGGATCAATGTAGAGGCAGGATGTATTTTCTTTTCAGGTGGAGATATGTCAACACTAATCGGCTTGCCAGAAGAGGATTTTATGTGAGGGGTAGGAGGCATTGTGGGTAAAATGTGTAATACCAGTAATAGCCCTGTATAATTATATGTTTTTTTTCTACTTTTTTCCAGTTTTTTTTTTTTTTTGTAATCTGCAGTGAAGTTTCGGTAACTTGAAGTGAGGATTAGGAGTTGAATTTATTGTAGATTGTGGGCGGTCGTAAAGAAGGGGATAATTAAGCGGCCTGGTGAATGCTTTGTAAAACTATAGCAACTCCAGGGAGGTCTGTGACAGCCATCTCACAAATCTGTAGTTTGACGAACAACAACAGATTTATTTCACAACCTTTGACTATACTTCCTTTAGCACTCCTGCCCGTCCTAACGAACCGTTATATTCTCCACCTTGCTAGTTTCAGATCAAACATATTTCGCAGTTCACACACCCTACCCTGCACCACTGTATGACACTGGTGAGTTTAGCGCTAAATTTTGAGTATAATAGTAATAATAATGTAGATTGGCGCTACTTTTAGGAGCAGAAGGAGTCGGAGGATTTTTTGAGCACTCTGGTTATTCTATCAGCATGAAATTATCCGGGACTAGAGCAGGGAGAGGCAATGAATTAGGTACCACAGTGGAAGTTGTTGATTCAGTGGAGCAAGCACTGGCTTGATTTTTTATGGGATCTCGGTAACCTAGGGTGGAACTCGCAATGAATTTTAATGGTGAGATGACAAGTTGGATACTGTGTAAGGATGTGTGCTGAAGATGGAGACATTCATGGAAGCTGTTGGGTTATTCATTTTGCATGTTAAAGTTTTGAAAGAATTAAGGGTTAGGAGAAAATTGTCTGAGAACATAGGACACTCTTTGATTATCTTAGTTATAGGCCATTTTAAAAAAAAGAGAAGGGGAGATGTAATGTATAGGGACATTTCACATGGGGTCGGAAGCAGGCTCATATTTCAGCTAGGCAGCTGCAGTACCTGTGTCTATAATGCTAATCCCCGGGTCCAATGTCTTGCTGGTGCTAAAATGATACGGTGTCGCCTTTTGCCTGCTTATTTGTGTGTTTGCTTAGCTGAAGGAGCCAAGTGTAGACTCTTCCTATGACAGTTACTTTCCAAGAGAGAGTGAGAAAGCTAGGGATAGTAAATAAGTCAGGTGGGGTCTGGATGATCCAGAGAGAGGCTATGTGGCTGGTGCCTGGTCCAAAGAGGTACATTTCTGCTCGACCATTGAGTATTGCATCATTCCCAACCCTAGTAATAATTTTATGATATTATAATAATAATATAATAGTGAGTGCAATATTTATTCCTAAAAGTGTAATGTGAAGCAGTGTAATGCAAGTGCACTCATCCCCTTTATTACTCAGTAAATAATTGTCATCTTCACCCCCTTTTGATTTATCCCTCTTTACTCTCTCTTTTATATTTGTTAATCATTTATGTTATTTTCTACGTCATACCTCTTTTATATACCCGAACAATGCCTGATTGGAGTTCTAGGGAGATGGTCCCATGCGTATGGTAGTTAGTTACTTCTACTGGATAATTAAGGTGAAGGTAATACTGGTTGACCAGGGAGATATCCAAACTAATAGGTGTTTTTATAATGAATAGGTAACTATATATGTCTATAAAAAAATGTAAATATTGGTTGAGTAGAAGCGGACAGCGCAAGTGATATGGTGTATCGGATCCAGTAGATTGTATATATTATGGGATTAAAGTGGAGGCTTCTAGTCGTCAATATATGAGTATTATACGTTAACAGTTACCTTTGTTACTAAGTTCTATGATATTGACTAGCCAGTGTATTTCTAAACACTTGTATTTTCATACGACTGGGTTCTTACAGTGTTGTGAGACGAGATCTCCTCTAGTACTGTTTGTTGGAGAAAACTTAAGTTATTGCATAGTAACTGATATAAAGTCTGAATGAACACACACAGTTTGTCTGGGTAGAATTCTAAGAGGAACATCAAACATAGATTCTGGTGTGATATATCGTCTCCCAAACTTGGATAGGCATCAAGCTAGACTACTTTGGGAGGAAGCTGTTAAGTATTAACATAGACTGGTTTTCCTGGTGACATTTATTCTCATATAAGTGTTGCAATCTCACATGATTGATTTATCTGATTATCTTTACCTCTCCATTGTTTCTACTGTCTCCATATTAATAACATTGCAGTCGACTGAGGAAGCCTACCCTGTAAGCAACACATTTCAGAATACAGATATCTAGATGTTGAACATGTGTCTTACTCATTGACCTGACGGTATTTTATTTAGTCATTATAGTG
Source organism: Cherax destructor (assembly GCA_009830355.1). Lineage (NCBI taxonomy): Eukaryota > Metazoa > Arthropoda > Malacostraca > Decapoda > Parastacidae > Cherax > Cherax destructor. The sequence continues at coordinate 12,513 of WNWK01014409.1, read as the reverse complement.
ATACATTACTAGAAAGATACTTGTCTAATAAAGAAACACTACTTAGGATATTGTGAGGGAAAAGTTCATTAGATAGGAGTGGAAGTATGAATGAGTGGTGGTGGTGGTTTGTTGGGCGGAATGCTTGTTCTGTAAGGTGTGTTCATCGTTTCCGCTACTCCCTTTTTCCCCATCTCCACCCAGTGGAAGTTGACGTGTGTCCTTCCGACTAGAAAAATAAACACATAAGCAGTATAATGTGATCCTTTATTGACAACGTTTCGCCCACGCAGTGGGCTTTATCGAGTCACAGACAGATCTACCTGGAAAATGAGTAACATGAATATATATAGGGTATAGTCAGGTGGAGAATGCTGGGTCAGGTGGAGAAAGCTGCATGTGACAGTCTTAAAAGTAGTGTGAAAGTTAAAAACATTGTGTGACTTAAAGGACCTGCAGTGTTCCATTCTTGAGTTCTAGGTGGGATAGCGTTGAAGAAGTTTCTTGGCAATAGGTTCAGCTATGTTGTAGAAGCCGTTGTTCTGGTTGAAGTTGTTGGATATACAGATAAGTGATGATTCCAGGATTCTTCGGTATTGCGTGTTGTCTTTTCTGGCGATGAGTCTTGCGTTTCTGTAGTTGATTAAATGGTTGTGTAAATTTCGGTGTTGAACACAGGCATTTCTTGAGTCGTCAGATCTGCCTGCGTACTGGTGTTCTGAAATGCGTGTTTGGAGGTCTCTGGATGTTTCGCCAACGTATAATTTGCTGCAGCCATTACAAGGGATTGTGTATACCCCTGCCGTGGATTGAAGTTTTTCCTGTCTGTTACTGGTAATGTCCTTGATGTTGGTGGATGTGGAGGTGGATACTGGAATGAGGTCTTAGAAAAATGTTGGAAACGTGTTTGGAAATGGAGTTGGTGGGAAGGACTATGTATCTCTTCTCAGCAGTGTCTTCTCTGGGTGTGTTGAAGATGTTTAATGCCCGTCGTCTGCAGTCTCTAATGAAGTGACGAGGATAGTGAAGTTTGGAAAAAACTTGTTCAATGAGGGAGCATTCTTCTTCAAGGAACTCACTGCTGCAGATTCTGAGTGCGCGTAGGAAAAAGCCTATAATTACACCACGTTTAGTTTTGGTGTCGTGGTGAGAGTAGAAGTGGAGAAGATCGTGTTGATTGGTAGGTTTTCGATAGACTTTAAAACGAAGTTCATGGTCAGCTTTGCAGAGAAGAACATCAAGGAAAGGAAGAGTGTTGTCGACTTCTTCTTCTAGTGTAAACTGGATTGATGGCTCGACCTGGTTGAGTTCGTGTTGGAGAGCTTGAACGTTGAAGCGTCTGGGAGTAATGATGAGAATGTCGTCAACATAAGGGAGCCAGGTGACAGAGGGGGGAATAATAGTGGAAAAACGCTCGGCTTTCAGATGTTCCATATATAGGTTCGCAAGGACGGCACTAAGTGGCGATCCCATGGGTAGTCCAAAAGTTTGTTGAAAGAGTTGATTTTCGAAAGAGAAACATGTAAAGCCCACACATAGTTCAACAAGGTCGATGAAATCGCTGGCTGGAAGAGGAAGATCAAGCGAGTCGTCAATTTTCCTGCGCAAGAGATCAATAGCTTGTGTAGTAGGTACTTTGGTGAATAGGGATGTTACATCAAGGCTGGAGAGTTTCTTGTTCCTGATGTTGATGTTGCGAATGCGATTTAGAAAGTCACCAGAGTGTTTGAGATGTGCTGGACTGATAGTGCCCAAAAGTTTGGAGAGGTGTTTAGCGAGAAATTTCACTATCCTCGTCACTTTATTAGAGACTGCAGACGACGGGCATTAAACATCTTCAACACACCCAGAGAAGACACTGCCGAGAAGAGATACATAGTCCTTCCCACCAACTCCATTGCCAAACACGTTGCCAACATTTTTTTCAATACCTCATTCCAAGTATCTACCTCCACATCCGCCACCATAAAGGACATTACCAGTAACAGACAGGACAAACTTCAATCCACTGCAGGGGTATACACAATCCCTTGTAATGACTGCAGCAAATTACACGTCGGCGAAACATCCAGAGACCTCAAAACACGTATTTCAGAACACCAGTACGCAGGCAGATCTGACGACCCAAGAAATGCCTGTGTTCAACACCGAAATTCACACAATCATTTAATCAACTACAGAAACGCAAGACTCATTGCCAGAGAAGACAACACTCAATACCGAAGAATCCTGGAATAATCACTTATCTGTATATCCAACAACTTCAACCAGAACAACGGCTTCTACAACATAGCTGAACCTATTGCCAAGAAACTTCTTCATCGCTATACCACAGAACTTAAGAATGGAACACTGCAGAAGATCTACCCATATACTTGTTCAATCTCTTTTTAAAAGCTACCCAAGGTTTAAGACTCCATCACCCTACTTTGAAGACTGTCACATGCAACTTTCTCCACCTGACAAAGCATTCTCCACCTGACTAAATCCTATAAATACTCATGTATCTTTTATCTAGGTAGATCTGTTTGTGACTCGATAAAGCCCACTTGCGTGGGTGAAACGTTGTTTATTTTTCCTCTGACGCAGTGTCCAACAGTTGCGCCTCTCATCTGGCTTCAGTACATGTCAACATCTTCTTGCTTCTACTTTAGACTATGGATTTGACGGTAGTGACTTGTCCCCTGCTTTAAAAATAGGTATTACATTAGCCATCTTCCACATATCAGACACTACACCTTTTTGAAGAGATAAGTTAAAAATGTTAGTTAATTGTTCACACAGTTCCATTTTGCATTCCTTAAGAACCCTTGCAAAAAGTTCATCAGGACCTGGCGATTTATTTTGTTTCAGTCGGTCTACTTGTTTCATAACCATTTCGCTAGTGACTGTGATATTACATAATTTATCTTCTTCAGGGCCACTATAAAAATTAATTATTGGAATATTATTAGTGTCTTCCTGTGTGAAAACCGAAAGAAAATAATTATTAAAAATAGAGCACATATCATTCTCCTTGTCAGTAAGATGCCCAGAGTTATTTTTAAGGGGACCTATCTTATCTCTAACTTTTGTTCTATATACCTGGAAAAAACTTTTTGGGTTAGTTTTTGAATCCCTAGCAACTTTAATTTCATAGTCCCGTTTAACTTTTCTTATCCCCGTTTTAACGTCCCTCTTAATGTCAGTATACTAATTTATAAGATGACCCTCACCTCTTTTTATGCGGTTATAAATTCCTTTCTTCTGCTCTAAAAGATATTTGAGCCAATTATTCATCCATTTTGGGTCATTTCTACTTGATCTAATTTCTTTATACTGGATAAATGTTCATTGGGCTGCCTGTATAGTGTTAAGAAAACTGTCATATTGATACCTCTCTTCGTTACCCCAGTCCACAGATAATAAGTGTTCTCTAATCCCACTGTAATCTGCTAAGCGAAAATCTGGGACCGTTACCGAGTTATCCCTACTATCATACATCCATTCAATGTTAAAGGTAATTGATTTGTGGTCGCTTGTGCCGAGTTCCTCTGTAATTTCTAAATTAATAACAAGGGTTTCCTTGTTTGCAAGCAGCACGAAAAGTAAAAAAAGCCAAACTTCAAAAGAGGTGACTACACAGGCATGAGGCAATTCCTGTATGAGGTGCAATGGGAAGAAAACTAGAAGAAAAAACATTGAATGAAATTATGGCACACGTGACCACAAAGTCCAGGAAGGCGGAAGAGAAGTTCGTACCCAGGGGTAACATAATGGCAAGAACAGAGTGAGCATTGTTTTACCAGGAGGTGTAAACTGTCCAAAGTCAAGTAGAGCATAGTGAAGGTACACAAGGCAAATGACTCAAGAAAATAATGAGTTGAGTCGAAGAGCCAGAAATGAATATACATGTATAAGGAGGGAGGTCTAGGGGCAGTATGAAAATTACATAACATCGAAAGCCAAATCTGACCCAAAGTTGTTTATAGCTACATAAGGAAGAAAACAACAGTCAAGGATCAGGTAATCACGCTGACGAAGGAAGAAGTCCAGATAATATCTCTCCATGAGTCCCGAGGGAGGGTTCAGAGACAGTGTGTGACGCTAACAACAAACTTCATCAAACCTATCAAAACAGGGCAGCTGGCAGAGGTATGGAAAAAAACAAATGTAGTCTCAATTTTTAAGAAAGGAGATAGACAGGTAGCATTAAACTATAGACCAGTGTCACTGACATGTATAGTAAGTTACGTCATCGAAGAGATTATCGGAAGAAGATTGGTTTAACACCTTGAAAGGAATGGGCCCATACATGACAACCAGCACGTCTTCAAGGATGGAAAATCCTGTGCCACAAACCTACTGGATTTCTATAAGGTGACAGAAGTAAGACAAGGAAGAGAGAGGGATGGGTAGCTTGCATTTTGTCGGATTGTAAGAAGGCTTTCGACACAGTACCATACAAGAGACTGGTACAAAAGCTAAGAAGAGCAGGCACGAATAGTAGGAAAACTAGTGCAATGGATCAGGAAATATCTGACTGGAAGGAAACAATGAATGATTGTACATGACGAGGTATTAGAATGTACACACGTTTCGAGTGAGGTTCCACAATGGTGAGTCCTAGGGCCATTGCTGTTTCTTGTAAATGTGAAACTAAATTTGAAAACTAATTTGGAGAACACAACCAGATGAGTATCAGGAAAGACTGCAAAGGGATCTGGATAGACTGCAACCTGGTCTGACAAAGGGTTCCTGGAGTTTAACCCCACCATGTGCAAAGTCATGAAGCTTGGGGGTCAAAGGCTGCAGACCTCACTCAAGGAAAAGGATCTTGGGGTGAACACCATACCGAGTACATTCCCTGAGGTGCACATCAGCTAAATAATTGCTTCTGTATATGAGCACCTGGTAAGAATAGCATTTTAACATCTAAGTTAGGAGTCATTCACGACACAGTACACCATGTACGTCAGGACCCATATTAAAGTACGCAGCTCCGGAATGAAAACCACACCTGGTAGCACGTCAAGAAATTGGAGGAAGTGCAAAAGTTTGTAACAAGACTAGTTCCAGAGCTAAGGGGTATGTCCTATAAGGAGAGGTTTAGGGAACTCAACCTGATGACTCTGGAGAACAGGATGGATAGGGGGAAATGATAACAATATACAAAATCAGTATTGAGAGGCAGTGACAAGATGAACAGGACCAGAATGTTTCAGAGATGGAATACAGGAACACGAAGACACAACTGGAAGTTGAAAACTCAGATGAGTCGTAGGGATGTTAGGAAGCATTTATTTCTGTCTTCGAGTTGTCAGGAAGAGGTACGATAAGGTTGTTGGAGCCAGCAAAGAGGCGGGGTCCGGTGACTCGATTCCTGCAACCATAAATACGTGAGTACAGAAACACACACACACAAGGGGCCAGGAGCTATGAATCGACCCTGCAACCACAAATAGGTGAATGCACAATCAGAGCTATGAACGGTCTTCAAGTCTGGCCTAACTAATGGCTACTGGAGTTTAACAGTAGCAAGTACGGGCTTGGGTTGGTAAAGGGAGGAGAAAAGGCTTCATAGCTCACTCAAGAAGGACCTTGGGGTGAGCATTGCACCGAGCATATCCATTGACGAGCACATCAGCAAATGTATGTCTGTCATATGAAAGAGTAACTTTAAGACATCTAAGTAAGGAGTTATTCACGACACTGTGCACCATGTACGTCAGGACCGTATTAGAATATGAATCACCAGTACGAAACCCATACCTGGTCAAGCATGTAAAGAAATGGGAGAAAGTGCGGAGGTTTGCAACGACACTGGTCCCAGAGCTAAGGAGTATGTTTTATAATGAGAGATAAGGGAACTCAGCCTGATGATAATGGAGGATGAAAGGATTATCAGTGATATGATAACGTACAAAAATCTGAGAGGAATTGATAGAGTGAATAGAGATTGCTCGAGAAATGAGACAAAACAACAAGAGGGCTCAGTTGGAAGTTCAAAACTCAGATGAAGAAATACTCATAACGAACCTGTGATTCACAAGTTAGTTAGGAAGTATTTCTTCAGCATTATAGTAGTCAGGAAGTCGACAGACATACATAGTAGGAACAATTCAGTCTGAGAGCCATAAGGTGGTAATTGCTGTAATGTACAACCCGCCACAGAACTGCAGGAGGCCAAGAGATGAATACGACGAGAACAACAGAGCAATGGTAGACACACTAGCCGAGGTGGCCAGAAGAGCCCACATGGAGAGAGCAAATTTACTAGTTATGGGTGATTTCAATCACAAGGAGATTGACTGGGAAAACCTGGAGCCCCATGGAGATCCTGAATCATGGAGAGCCAAGATGATGGATGTGGTACTGGAAAACCTCATGCATCAACAAGTTAGAGACACTACCAGAGAGAGAGGTGGGGATGATCCAGCAAGACTGGACCTAGTATTCACCTTGAGTAGTTCGGACATCGAGGATATCACGTATGAAAGGCCCCTTGGAGCTAGTGATCATTTGGTTATGCAGGAATAGGAAGGGAGAAACGAAACTACAAAAGGGAGGAATACACAGGCATGAGGAACTTCCTACAAGACGTTCAGTGGGAGAGAGAATTGGCAGGAAAACCAGTAAAAGAAATGATGGAATATGTGACAAACAAATGCAAACAGGCAGAGGAGAGGTTTGTCCCCAAGGGAAACAGAAGTAACGGGAAGACCAGAACGAGTCCTTGGTTCACCCAAAGGTGTAGGGAGGCAAAAACTAAATGCACTAGAGAATGGAAAAAGTACAGAAGACAAAGGACCCAGGAAAATAAAGAGATTAGCCGAAGAGCCAGAAACGAATATGCACAGGTAAGAAGGGAGGCTCAGCGACAATACGAAAATGATATAACATCAAAAGTCAAGTCTGACCCAAAGCTGTTGTACAGCCACATCAGGAGGAAAACAACAGTCAAGGACCAGGTAATCAAGCTGAGAAAGGAAGGTGGGGAGTTCACAAGAAACGACCAAGAGGTATGTGAGGAGCTCAACATGAGATTTAAAGAAGTATTTACAGAGGAGAAAGGAAGGACTCCAGGAATTCAGAATAGGGAGGTATACCAACAAGTGCTGGATGAAATACACACAACCAAGGAGGAGGTGAAGAAGCTGTTATGTGAACTCGATACCTCAAAAGCGGTGGGACCTGACAATATTTCTCCGTGGGTCCTTAGAGAGGGAGCAGAGATGTTAAGTGTGCCACTAACAAAAATCTTCAACACTTTCATTGAAACTGGGCAACTACCTGAGGTGTGGAAGATGGCAAATGTAGTCACAATTTTTAAGAAAGGAGACAGAAACGAGGCATTAAACTACAGTCCTGTGTCACTGACGTGTATAGTATGCAAAGTCATGGAGAAGATCATCAGGAGGAGAGTGGTGGAGCACCTAGAAAGACACAAGCTTATAAACGACAACCAGCACGGTTTCAGGGAAGGAAAATCCTGTGTCACAAACCTACAGGAGTTTTATGACAAGGTAACAGAAGTAAGACACGAGAGAGAGGGGTGGATAGATTGCATTTTCTTGGACTGCAAGAAGGCGTTCGACACAGTACCTCACAAGAGGGTAATTCAAAAGCTAGAGGATCAGGCACACTTAACAGGAAAGGCACTGCAATGGATCAGAGACTATCTGACAAGGAGGCAACAACGAGTCATGGTACGTGACGAGGTGTCAGAGTAGGCACCTGTGACGAGTGGGGTTCCACAAGGGTCAGTCCTAGGACCTGTACTGTTTTTGGTATATGTGAATGACATAACGGAAGGGATAGACTCAGAATTGTCCCTGTTTGCAGATGATGTGAAGTTAATGAGAAGAATTAAATCAGTTGAGGATCAGGTAGGACTACAAAGAGACCTAGACAGGCTACAAGCCTGGTCCAGTAAATGGCTCCTTGAATTTAACCCTGCCAAATGTAAAGTCATGAAGATCGTGGAAGGGCAAAGAAGACCGCAGACAGAGTATAATCTAGGTGGCCAAAGACTGCAAACCTCACTCAAGGAAAAAGATCTTGGGGTGAGTATAATACCGAGCACATCTTCTGAGGCACACATCAATCAGATAACTGCTGCAGCATACGGGCGGCTGGCAAACCTAATAATAGCGTTCCAATACCTCACTAAGGAATCGTTCAAGACTCTGTACACCATATACGTCAGGCCCATACTGGAGTATGCAGCACCAGTTTGGAACCCACACCTGGTCAAGCACGTCAGGAAATTAGAGAAAGTGCAGAGGTTTGCAACAAGACTAGTCCCAGCGCTAAGGGAAATGTCCTACGAAGAAAGGTTAAGGGAAATCGGCCTGACGACACTAGAGGACAGGAGGGTTAGGGGAGATATGATAACGACATATAAAATACTGCGAGGAATAGATAAGGTGGACAGAGACAAGATGTTCCAGAGAGGGGACACACAAACAAGGGGTCACAGTTGGAAGTTGAAGACTCCTATGAGTCAAAGGGATGTTAGGAAGTATTTCTTCAGTCATAGAGTTGTCAGGAAGTGGAATAGCCTAGAAAGTGACGTAGTGGAGGCAGGAACCATACATAGTTTTAAGACTAGGTTTGATAAAGCTCATGGAGTAGGGAGAGAGATGACCTAGTAGCAATCAGTGAAGAGGCGGGGCCAGGAGCTATGACTCGACCCCTGCAACCACAAATAGGTGAGTACTCACACACACATAGACAAACTCACAACAGGCCAAGTGTCTATCGACATGTTTCTTTGACAACCGATAACTACTACAACTCACACACACATACACACACACAGACAGTCACACTCACACACGCACACACACGTACACACACACATGCACGCACACACATGCACGCACACACACACACACACACACACACACACACACATGCACACAAACATACACACACAGGCATGAGGAACTTCCTGCAAGAGCTTCAGTGGGAAAGAGAATTGGTAGGATTGTTTTGGTCATCCCGTCTGCAGACATTTCTGTGTACCCGAAGTTTGATATTTAATGATGTAGCAGTTTCTCCCACATACTTCTTGTCATGTCCTCCACATGGAATTATATATACTCCTGCGCTGGTCGACAGTTCTTTCTTGTGGTTCTGCACCAAGTCTTTGTTTGAAGAGAAAAAGTTGGTGACTATTTTGAAAGTTTGGTTGTTAATTAAATAGTGTGGCCACATTAGACGCCACATTTCTGACCAGCAAAACAAAGAAATGCACACATGCGTCCTTTCCCAGTGTAAAAAAATATTACAACCACTTAATGAACTGAAAAATTAATTAAATGATTTTATTGTGAGAGCGAAAGGCTCAGGAGACGATGTAGAATACCATTAATAAAAGCAGGAATGCAATAATTATACTAAAATATAATACAAATTTCTCAAACCTTATAAGCCGAGTCTTTTGACTGGTGGTAGCACCAAAAGCTTCTGGGAGTGAACTCGTTGACAACAAGCTTAAAGACTGGACAAGGAGGTAAAATTTGACCTCTACAAACATTCATAGGTGTGTGTAGATACCAGGAGCAATCATATGGGGACAAATAACAAAAAAAGGCACAATACTCTTTTTATATGTGCGGGTTGTGTGTGTATATGGGGACAAACAAGGAGACAAGGATCATTAAGCAGATCTTTAACAACTCTTGCCATAAGAGTAGTGAATTCAGAAAGAACCATTTGGCGACCTGGGTGGATGTTTTGGAAACGTTGGTACCAGTGGTGGCATTGGTGGCATTGGTGGCATTGTTGTTGGTGGGGGTAATTGTGAGTGTAGCAGTGGTGTTAGTGGTGGTACTGGCGTAGGGGTACTGATACTTGAATGGTGAAGTGACAAAGGTAGTAAATGTAGTAATTGTTGTGGCAGTGCTAGTGGCAAATGAAAGCTGGAGTGGGAATCGTGGAAGTGGTGATGCTGGCAATGTTTCATTGTGAATTGGGGTGGAAAGAAGCAATACTAGGGTGGCAGTGGTTGTAATGGTTTTTGATGGCACCAGTGGTGAATATCGATGTGATGGACATGTGCTGGCGCTAAAGAAGGAAGCAAAAAGAGTGCGATGACTGTCCGCCAACCTTAAAGTCCTCTAATGCCCTTCAAATATTGTGTAAGTTTTCCTCTCTCACATTCTAGTTGACATTAAAACTTCCGAGAGAATTTTATGAATTTAAGTGAAATCCAAGTGAAATTGATTCTTCTGATGACTCCCTTCAGTCTAGGTGAACCCTTAGTGCTTAATGCTTCTCCTCTAGGTGAACCTTTAATGTTTGCCAGACAATTGAAAACCTTCTGAACCTTCACGTGGTCTCCACTACTACCAAAAACCTGTGAAATCTTTCTTTGGTCTTAATAACTTCAGGAATTCTAAATAACAAAAAGGCTCAATACTGTGACTGGAACAATACACAAATAACCCAGTCGGACCGAAACGTCGTAAGCTCCCCTCTCCTATGTGCGGGTTATTTGTGTATTCAAGAATCCTATGAACTCCATCAGTTTCCATCAATGTTCCTCGGAAACATTCTAATCATTCAACTTTCACCAAAGCTCCTGCAACCTCTGGAATCTTTCAACTAACACCAAAGATCCAAGAAACCCTCAAATCCATCAAATGGCACCAAGAATCCCAGGAGTTTCTGGAATCTTTCAAATGTAACCAAAAGGTTCGGAGATCGGCGAAGCGTAATTAGTATTGAGTAGGGATTATAGAAGTAGTAACCAGTGTTGTTTATGGATCAGGGAGGGGAAAGTACCATTGTTGTGTAGGGATCAGCGAGGGAATTACCATTGTTGTGAAGGAATCAGTGAGGGATTTACCATTGTTGTATAGCGATCATTGTGGGAATTACCATTGTTGTGAATGGATCAGTGCGGAAGTAACCAGTGTTGTGTAAGGATCAGTGAGGAAGCAACCAGTGTTGTACAAAGATCAGTGAGGAAGTAACCAGTGTTGTACAAAGATCAGTGAGGAAGTATTCAACGTTGCTCATAGATCAGTGACACAGCAACAAGTGTTGTGCTGGCATCATTGAGGGAATAATCAGTGTTGTGCTGGGATGAGTAAGGGAGTAACCAGTGTTGTGCCCACGCTCCTACCAGCAGTCACACCATAGTCAGTGAGAGAAACGTGTTGTGTTGGGATCACTTAGAGAGTAACCAGTGTTGTGCTGGGATCATTGAAGGAGTAACCAGTGTTGTGCTGGGATCAGTGAGGGAGTAGTCAGTGTTGTGCTGCGATCAGTGTTGTGCTGGGATCAGTGAGGGAGTAGTCAGTGTTGTGCTGCGATCAGTGTTGTGCTGGGATCAGTGAGGGAGTAACCAGAGTTGTGCTGGGATCAGTGAGGGAATAACCAGTGTTGTGCTGGGATCAGTGAGGGAGTAACAAGTGTTGTGCTGGGATCAGTGAGGGAGTAACAAGTGTTGTGCTGGGATCAGTGAGGGAATAACCAGTGTTGTGCTGGGATCAGTGAGGGAGTAACCAGTGTTGTGCTGGGATAAGTGAGGAGTAACAAGTGTTGTGCTGGGATCAGTGAGGGAATAACCAGTGTTGTGCTGGGATCAGTGAGGGAGTAACCAGTGTTGTGCTGGGATCAGTGAGGGAGTAACAAGTGTTGTGCTGGGATCAGTGAGGGAATAACCAGTGTTGTGCTGGGATCAGTGAGGGAGTAACCAGTGTTGTGCTGGGATCAGTGAGGGAGTAACCAGTGTTGTGCTGGGATCAGTGAGGGAGTAACCAGTGTTGTGCTGGGATCAGTGAGGGAGTAACCAGTGTTGTGCTGGGATCAGTGAGGGAATAACCAGTGTTGTGCTGGGATCAGTGAGGGAGTAACCAGTGTTTTGCTGGGATCAGTGAGGGAGTAACAAGTGTTGTGCTGGGATCAGTAAGGGAGTAACTAGTGTTGAAGTATGATTATCGAGGCAGGGCGTCCCAAGGGAGGGAACTAACCCCGTCAAAGCCTGAACATCAATAGTGGAACCTCCTATTAATTAATCACACAGTGAGTCTACACAAGTGCAGGGAGGGTGAGGACTCTCTCTCGTCACTCTTATATAATGTTCTAATATTGGTATTTAAGTGCATGCGTGTGTGTGTGTAATTGTGTGTGTGTGTACTCACCTATATGTAGTTGCAGGGGTCGAGTCAAAGCTCCTCGATACTAATTCACTCTCTCCCTGCTCCATAAACTTTATCATACCTCTTCTTAAAGCTATGTATGGAACTTGCTTCCACTACTTCACTCTCCAGATTATTCCACTTCCTGACAACTCTAAGGCTAAAGAAATTCTTCCTAACATCCCTATGACTCATCTGGGTTTTCAGCTTCCAATTGTGGCCCCTTGTTCCTGTATCCCATCTCTGAAACATTCGAGCCCTGTCCACCTTGTCAATTCCTTTCAGTATTTTATACGTTGTTATTATGTCTCCCCTGTCCCTCCTATCCTCTAGTGTCATCAGGTTGAGTTCCCTTAACCTCTCCTCATAAGACATACCTCTCAGTTCCGGGACTAAACGT